>CAMPDV010004165.1:0-40177 GCA_946699065.1 Loxodes magnus | reverse complement strand
CATAAATAAACTAACTTTTTTTCATACTTTGTTAACTCACTCTGATATTAAAATTTCGTATTCTCACTCCAAAACACTTCAAAAACTATGCTTTTTTCCCTTCAAAAAATAAACTAACTTTTTTTCATACTTTGTTAACTCACTCTGATATTAAAATTTCGTATTCTCACTCCAAAACACTTCAAAAACTATGCTTTTTTTCCTATGTCAAAAAATAAACTAACTTTTTTTCATACTTTGTTAACTCACTCTGATATTAAAATTTCGTATTCTCACTCCAAAACACTTCAAAAACTATGCTTTTTTCCCTTCAAAAAATAAACTAACTTTTTTTCATACTTTGTTAACTCACTCTGATATTAAAATTTCGTATTCTCACTCCAAAACACTTCAAAAACTATGCTTTTTTCCCTTCAAAAAATAAAACTAACTTTTTTTCATACTTTGTTAACTCACTCTGATATTAAAATTTCGTATTCTCACTCCAAAACACTTCAAAAACTATGCTTTTTTTCCTTCAAAAAATAAACTAACTTTTTTTCATACTTTGTTAACTCACTCTGATATTAAAATTTCGTATTCTCACTCCCAAAACACTTCAAAAACTATGCTTTTTTCCCTTCAAAAAATAAACTAACTTTTTTTCATACTTTGTTAACTCACTCTGATATTAAAATTTCGTATTCTCACTCCAAAACACTTCAAAAACTATGCTTTTTTTCTATGTAAAAATAAACTAACTTTTTTTCATACTTTGTTAACTCACTCTGATATTAAAATTTCGTATTCTCACTCCAAAACACTTCAAAAACTATGCTTTTTTCCCTTCAAAAAATAAACTAACTTTTTTTCATACTTTGTTAACTCACTCTGATATTAAAATTTCGTATTCTCACTCCAAAACACTTCAAAAAACTATGCTTTTTTTCCCTTCAAAAAATAAACTAACTTTTTTTTCATACTTTGTTAACTCACTCTGATATTAAAATTTCGTATTCTCACTCCAAAACACTTCAAAAACTATGCTTTTTTTCCTAAAAATAAACTAACTTTTTTTCATACTTTGTTAACTCACTCTGATATTAAAATTTCGTATTCTCACTCCAAAACACTTCAAAAACTATGCTTTTTTTCTATGTAAAATAAAACTAACTTTTTTTCATACTTTGTTAACTCACTCTGATATTAAAATTTCGTATTCTCACTCCAAAACACTTCAAAAACTATGCTTTTTTTCTATGTAAAAATAAACTAACTTTTTTTCATACTTTGTTAACTCACTCTGATATTAAAATTTCGTATTCTCACTCCAAAACACTTCAAAAACTATGCTTTTTTCCCTTCAAAAAATAAAACTAACTTTTTTTCATACTTTGTTAACTCACTCTGATATTAAAATTTCGTATTCTCACTCCAAAACACTTCAAAAACTATGCTTTTTTTTCTATGTAAAAATAAACTAACTTTTTTTCATACTTTGTTAACTCACTCTGATATTAAAATTTCGTATTCTCACTCCAAAACACTTCAAAAACTATGCTTTTTTCCCTTCAAAAAATAAACTAACTTTTTTTCATACTTTGTTAACTCACTCTGATATTAAAATTTCGTATTCTCACTCCAAAACACTTCAAAAACTATGCTTTTTTCCCTTCAAAAAATAAACTAACTTTTTTTCATACTTTGTTAACTCACTCTGATATTAAAATTTCGTATTCTCACTCCAAAACACTTCAAAAACTATGCTTTTTTCCCTTCAAAAAATAAACTAACTTTTTTTCATACTTTGTTAACTCACTCTGATATTAAAATTTCGTATTCTCACTCCAAAACACTTCAAAAACTATGCTTTTTTCCCTTCAAAAAATAAACTAACTTTTTTTCATACTTTGTTAACTCACTCTGATATTAAAATTTCGTATTCTCACTCCAAAACACTTCAAAAACTATGCTTTTTTTCTATGTAAAAATAAACTAACTTTTTTTCATACTTTGTTAACTCACTCTGATATTAAAATTTCGTATTCTCACTCCAAAACACTTCAAAAACTATGCTTTTTTCCCTTCAAAAAATAAACTAACTTTTTTTCATACTTTGTTAACTCACTCTGATATTAAAATTTCGTATTCTCACTCCAAAACACTTCAAAAACTATGCTTTTTTTTATGTAAAAATAAACTAACTTTTTTTCATACTTTGTTAACTCACTCTGATATTAAAATTTCGTATTCTCACTCCAAAACACTTCAAAAACTATGCTTTTTTCCCTTCAAAAAATAAACTAACTTTTTTTCATACTTTGTTAACTCACTCTGATATTAAAATTTCGTATTCTCACTCCAAAACACTTCAAAAACTATGCTTTTTTCCCTTCAAAAAATAAACTAACTTTTTTTCATACTTTGTTAACTCACTCTGATATTAAAATTTCGTATTCTCACTCCAAAACACTTCAAAAACTATGCTTTTTTTCTATGTAAAAATAAACTAACTTTTTTTCATACTTTGTTAACTCACTCTGATATTAAAATTTCGTATTCTCACTCCAAAACACTTCAAAAACTATGCTTTTTTTCTATGTAAAATAAAACTAACTTTTTTTCATACTTTGTTAACTCACTCTGATATTAAAATTTCGTATTCTCACTCCAAAACACTTCAAAAACTATGCTTTTTTCCCTTCAAAAAATAAACTAACTTTTTTTCATACTTTGTTAACTCACTCTGATATTAAAATTTCGTATTCTCACTCCAAAACACTTCAAAAACTATGCTTTTTTTCTATGTAAAAATAAACTAACTTTTTTTCATACTTTGTTAACTCACTCTGATATTAAAATTTCGTATTCTCACTCCAAAACACTTCAAAAACTATGCTTTTTTTCTATGTAAAATAAAACTAACTTTTTTTCATACTTTGTTAACTCACTCTGATATTAAAATTTCGTATTCTCACTCCAAAACACTTCAAAAACTATGCTTTTTTCCCTTCAAAAAATAAACTAACTTTTTTTCATACTTTGTTAACTCACTCTGATATTAAAATTTCGTATTCTCACTCCAAAACACTTCAAAAACTATGCTTTTTTCCCTTCAAAAAATAAACTAACTTTTTTTCATACTTTGTTAACTCACTCTGATATTAAAATTTCGTATTCTCACTCCAAAACACTTCAAAAACTATGCTTTTTTCCCTTCAAAAAATAAACTAACTTTTTTTCATACTTTGTTAACTCACTCTGATATTAAAATTTCGTATTCTCACTCCAAAACACTTCAAAAACTATGCTTTTTTTCTATGTAAAAATAAACTAACTTTTTTTCATACTTTGTTAACTCACTCTGATATTAAAATTTCGTATTCTCACTCCAAAACACTTCAAAAACTATGCTTTTTTCCCTTCAAAAAATAAACTAACTTTTTTTCATACTTTGTTAACTCACTCTGATATTAAAATTTCGTATTCTCACTCCAAAACACTTCAAAAACTATGCTTTTTTTTATGTAAAAATAAACTAACTTTTTTTCATACTTTGTTAACTCACTCTGATATTAAAATTTCGTATTCTCACTCCAAAACACTTCAAAAACTATGCTTTTTTTTATGTAAAAATAAACTAACTTTTTTTCATACTTTGTTAACTCACTCTGATATTAAAATTTCGTATTCTCACTCCAAAACACTTCAAAAACTATGCTTTTTTCCCTTCAAAAAATAAACTAACTTTTTTTCATACTTTGTTAACTCACTCTGATATTAAAATTTCGTATTCTCACTCCAAAACACTTCAAAAACTATGCTTTTTTTCTATGTAAAAATAAACTAACTTTTTTTCATACTTTGTTAACTCACTCTGATATTAAAATTTCGTATTCTCACTCCAAAACACTTCAAAAACTATGCTTTTTTTCTATGTAAAATAAAACTAACTTTTTTTCATACTTTGTTAACTCACTCTGATATTAAAATTTCGTATTCTCACTCCAAAACACTTCAAAAACTATGCTTTTTTCCCTTCAAAAAATAAACTAACTTTTTTTCATACTTTGTTAACTCACTCTGATATTAAAATTTCGTATTCTCACTCCAAAACACTTCAAAAACTATGCTTTTTTTCTATGTAAAAATAAACTAACTTTTTTTCATACTTTGTTAACTCACTCTGATATTAAAATTTCGTATTCTCACTCCAAAACACTTCAAAAACTATGCTTTTTTCCCTTCAAAAAATAAACTAACTTTTTTTCATACTTTGTTAACTCACTCTGATATTAAAATTTCGTATTCTCACTCCAAAACACTTCAAAAACTATGCTTTTTTTTATGTAAAAATAAACTAACTTTTTTTCATACTTTGTTAACTCACTCTGATATTAAAATTTCGTATTCTCACTCCAAAACACTTCAAAAACTATGCTTTTTTCCCTTCAAAAAATAAACTAACTTTTTTTCATACTTTGTTAACTCACTCTGATATTAAAATTTCGTATTCTCACTCCAAAACACTTCAAAAACTATGCTTTTTTTTATGTAAAAATAAACTAACTTTTTTTCATACTTTGTTAACTCACTCTGATATTAAAATTTCGTATTCTCACTCCAAAACACTTCAAAAACTATGCTTTTTTTCTATGTAAAAATAAACTAACTTTTTTTCATACTTTGTTAACTCACTCTGATATTAAAATTTCGTATTCTCACTCCAAAACACTTCAAAAACTATGCTTTTTTTTATGTAAAAATAAACTAACTTTTTTTCATACTTTGTTAACTCACTCTGATATTAAAATTTCGTATTCTCACTCCAAAACACTTCAAAAACTATGCTTTTTTCCCTTCAAAAAATAAACTAACTTTTTTTCATACTTTGTTAACTCACTCTGATATTAAAATTTCGTATTCTCACTCCAAAACACTTCAAAAACTATGCTTTTTTCCCTTCAAAAAATAAACTAACTTTTTTTCATACTTTGTTAACTCACTCTGATATTAAAATTTCGTATTCTCACTCCAAAACACTTCAAAAACTATGCTTTTTTCCCTTCAAAAAATAAACTAACTTTTTTTCATACTTTGTTAACTCACTCTGATATTAAAATTTCGTATTCTCACTCCAAAACACTTCAAAAACTATGCTTTTTTTCTATGTAAAAATAAACTAACTTTTTTTCATACTTTGTTAACTCACTCTGATATTAAAATTTCGTATTCTCACTCCAAAACACTTCAAAAACTATGCTTTTTTCCCTTCAAAAAATAAACTAACTTTTTTTCATACTTTGTTAACTCACTCTGATATTAAAATTTCGTATTCTCACTCCAAAACACTTCAAAAACTATGCTTTTTTTTATGTAAAAATAAACTAACTTTTTTTCATACTTTGTTAACTCACTCTGATATTAAAATTTCGTATTCTCACTCCAAAACACTTCAAAAACTATGCTTTTTTTTATGTAAAAATAAACTAACTTTTTTTCATACTTTGTTAACTCACTCTGATATTAAAATTTCGTATTCTCACTCCAAAACACTTCAAAAACTATGCTTTTTTTTATGTAAAAATAAACTAACTTTTTTTCATACTTTGTTAACTCACTCTGATATTAAAATTTCGTATTCTCACTCCAAAACACTTCAAAAACTATGCTTTTTTCCCTTCAAAAAATAAACTAACTTTTTTTCATACTTTGTTAACTCACTCTGATATTAAAATTTCGTATTCTCACTCCAAAACACTTCAAAAACTATGCTTTTTTTCTATGTAAAAATAAACTAACTTTTTTTCATACTTTGTTAACTCACTCTGATATTAAAATTTCGTATTCTCACTCCAAAACACTTCAAAAACTATGCTTTTTTTTATGTAAAAATAAACTAACTTTTTTTCATACTTTGTTAACTCACTCTGATATTAAAATTTCGTATTCTCACTCCAAAACACTTCAAAAACTATGCTTTTTTCCCTTCAAAAAATAAACTAACTTTTTTTCATACTTTGTTAACTCACTCTGATATTAAAATTTCGTATTCTCACTCCAAAACACTTCAAAAACTATGCTTTTTTTTATGTAAAAATAAACTAACTTTTTTTCATACTTTGTTAACTCACTCTGATATTAAAATTTCGTATTCTCACTCCAAAACACTTCAAAAACTATGCTTTTTTCCCTTCAAAAAATAAACTAACTTTTTTTCATACTTTGTTAACTCACTCTGATATTAAAATTTCGTATTCTCACTCCAAAACACTTCAAAAACTATGCTTTTTTTTATGTAAAAATAAACTAACTTTTTTTCATACTTTGTTAACTCACTCTGATATTAAAATTTCGTATTCTCACTCCAAAACACTTCAAAAACTAT
The DNA here is from genome assembly GCA_946699065.1 of Loxodes magnus. Lineage (NCBI taxonomy): Eukaryota > Ciliophora > Karyorelictea > Loxodida > Loxodidae > Loxodes > Loxodes magnus. Next base: position 33,810 of record CAMPDV010004165.1, on the reverse strand, counting down.
GCTTTTTTTTATGTAAAAATAAACTAACTTTTTTTCATACTTTGTTAACTCACTCTGATATTAAAATTTCGTATTCTCACTCCAAAACACTTCAAAAACTATGCTTTTTTTCTATGTAAAAATAAACTAACTTTTTTTCATACTTTGTTAACTCACTCTGATATTAAAATTTCGTATTCTCACTCCAAAACACTTCAAAAACTATGCTTTTTTCCCTTCAAAAAATAAACTAACTTTTTTTCATACTTTGTTAACTCACTCTGATATTAAAATTTCGTATTCTCACTCCAAAACACTTCAAAAACTATGCTTTTTTCCCTTCAAAAAATAAACTAACTTTTTTTCATACTTTGTTAACTCACTCTGATATTAAAATTTCGTATTCTCACTCCAAAACACTTCAAAAACTATGCTTTTTTCCCTTCAAAAAATAAACTAACTTTTTTTCATACTTTGTTAACTCACTCTGATATTAAAATTTCGTATTCTCACTCCAAAACACTTCAAAAACTATGCTTTTTTCCCTTCAAAAAATAAACTAACTTTTTTTCATACTTTGTTAACTCACTCTGATATTAAAATTTCGTATTCTCACTCCAAAACACTTCAAAAACTATGCTTTTTTTTATGTAAAAATAAACTAACTTTTTTTCATACTTTGTTAACTCACTCTGATATTAAAATTTCGTATTCTCACTCCAAAACACTTCAAAAACTATGCTTTTTTTTATGTAAAAATAAACTAACTTTTTTTCATACTTTGTTAACTCACTCTGATATTAAAATTTCGTATTCTCACTCCAAAACACTTCAAAAACTATGCTTTTTTTTATGTAAAAATAAACTAACTTTTTTTCATACTTTGTTAACTCACTCTGATATTAAAATTTCGTATTCTCACTCCAAAACACTTCAAAAACTATGCTTTTTTCCCTTCAAAAAATAAACTAACTTTTTTTCATACTTTGTTAACTCACTCTGATATTAAAATTTCGTATTCTCACTCCAAAACACTTCAAAAACTATGCTTTTTTTCTATGTAAAAATAAACTAACTTTTTTTCATACTTTGTTAACTCACTCTGATATTAAAATTTCGTATTCTCACTCCAAAACACTTCAAAAACTATGCTTTTTTTCTATGTAAAAATAAACTAACTTTTTTTCATACTTTGTTAACTCACTCTGATATTAAAATTTCGTATTCTCACTCCAAAACACTTCAAAAACTATGCTTTTTTCCCTTCAAAAAATAAACTAACTTTTTTTCATACTTTGTTAACTCACTCTGATATTAAAATTTCGTATTCTCACTCCAAAACACTTCAAAAACTATGCTTTTTTTTATGTAAAAATAAACTAACTTTTTTTCATACTTTGTTAACTCACTCTGATATTAAAATTTCGTATTCTCACTCCAAAACACTTCAAAAACTATGCTTTTTTCCCTTCAAAAAATAAACTAACTTTTTTTCATACTTTGTTAACTCACTCTGATATTAAAATTTCGTATTCTCACTCCAAAACACTTCAAAAACTATGCTTTTTTTCTATGTAAAAATAAACTAACTTTTTTTCATACTTTGTTAACTCACTCTGATATTAAAATTTCGTATTCTCACTCCAAAACACTTCAAAAACTATGCTTTTTTCCCTTCAAAAAATAAACTAACTTTTTTTCATACTTTGTTAACTCACTCTGATATTAAAATTTCGTATTCTCACTCCAAAACACTTCAAAAACTATGCTTTTTTCCCTTCAAAAAATAAACTAACTTTTTTTCATACTTTGTTAACTCACTCTGATATTAAAATTTCGTATTCTCACTCCAAAACACTTCAAAAACTATGCTTTTTTTCTATGTAAAAATAAACTAACTTTTTTTCATACTTTGTTAACTCACTCTGATATTAAAATTTCGTATTCTCACTCCAAAACACTTCAAAAACTATGCTTTTTTCCCTTCAAAAAATAAACTAACTTTTTTTCATACTTTGTTAACTCACTCTGATATTAAAATTTCGTATTCTCACTCCAAAACACTTCAAAAACTATGCTTTTTTTTATGTAAAAATAAACTAACTTTTTTTCATACTTTGTTAACTCACTCTGATATTAAAATTTCGTATTCTCACTCCAAAACACTTCAAAAACTATGCTTTTTTTTATGTAAAAATAAACTAACTTTTTTTCATACTTTGTTAACTCACTCTGATATTAAAATTTCGTATTCTCACTCCAAAACACTTCAAAAACTATGCTTTTTTTCTATGTAAAAATAAACTAACTTTTTTTCATACTTTGTTAACTCACTCTGATATTAAAATTTCGTATTCTCACTCCAAAACACTTCAAAAACTATGCTTTTTTCCCTTCAAAAAATAAACTAACTTTTTTTCATACTTTGTTAACTCACTCTGATATTAAAATTTCGTATTCTCACTCCAAAACACTTCAAAAACTATGCTTTTTTCCCTTCAAAAAATAAACTAACTTTTTTTCATACTTTGTTAACTCACTCTGATATTAAAATTTCGTATTCTCACTCCAAAACACTTCAAAAACTATGCTTTTTTCCCTTCAAAAAATAAACTAACTTTTTTTCATACTTTGTTAACTCACTCTGATATTAAAATTTCGTATTCTCACTCCAAAACACTTCAAAAACTATGCTTTTTTCCCTTCAAAAAATAAACTAACTTTTTTTCATACTTTGTTAACTCACTCTGATATTAAAATTTCGTATTCTCACTCCAAAACACTTCAAAAACTATGCTTTTTTTTATGTAAAAATAAACTAACTTTTTTTCATACTTTGTTAACTCACTCTGATATTAAAATTTCGTATTCTCACTCCAAAACACTTCAAAAACTATGCTTTTTTCCCTTCAAAAAATAAACTAACTTTTTTTCATACTTTGTTAACTCACTCTGATATTAAAATTTCGTATTCTCACTCCAAAACACTTCAAAAACTATGCTTTTTTTTATGTAAAAATAAACTAACTTTTTTTCATACTTTGTTAACTCACTCTGATATTAAAATTTCGTATTCTCACTCCAAAACACTTCAAAAACTATGCTTTTTTCCCTTCAAAAAATAAACTAACTTTTTTTCATACTTTGTTAACTCACTCTGATATTAAAATTTCGTATTCTCACTCCAAAACACTTCAAAAACTATGCTTTTTTTCTATGTAAAAATAAACTAACTTTTTTTCATACTTTGTTAACTCACTCTGATATTAAAATTTCGTATTCTCACTCCAAAACACTTCAAAAACTATGCTTTTTTTCTATGTAAAAATAAACTAACTTTTTTTCATACTTTGTTAACTCACTCTGATATTAAAATTTCGTATTCTCACTCCAAAACACTTCAAAAACTATGCTTTTTTCCCTTCAAAAAATAAACTAACTTTTTTTCATACTTTGTTAACTCACTCTGATATTAAAATTTCGTATTCTCACTCCAAAACACTTCAAAAACTATGCTTTTTTTTATGTAAAAATAAACTAACTTTTTTTCATACTTTGTTAACTCACTCTGATATTAAAATTTCGTATTCTCACTCCAAAACACTTCAAAAACTATGCTTTTTTCCCTTCAAAAAATAAACTAACTTTTTTTCATACTTTGTTAACTCACTCTGATATTAAAATTTCGTATTCTCACTCCAAAACACTTCAAAAACTATGCTTTTTTTCTATGTAAAAATAAACTAACTTTTTTTCATACTTTGTTAACTCACTCTGATATTAAAATTTCGTATTCTCACTCCAAAACACTTCAAAAACTATGCTTTTTTCCCTTCAAAAAATAAACTAACTTTTTTTCATACTTTGTTAACTCACTCTGATATTAAAATTTCGTATTCTCACTCCAAAACACTTCAAAAACTATGCTTTTTTCCCTTCAAAAAATAAACTAACTTTTTTTCATACTTTGTTAACTCACTCTGATATTAAAATTTCGTATTCTCACTCCAAAACACTTCAAAAACTATGCTTTTTTTCTATGTAAAAATAAACTAACTTTTTTTCATACTTTGTTAACTCACTCTGATATTAAAATTTCGTATTCTCACTCCAAAACACTTCAAAAACTATGCTTTTTTCCCTTCAAAAAATAAACTAACTTTTTTTCATACTTTGTTAACTCACTCTGATATTAAAATTTCGTATTCTCACTCCAAAACACTTCAAAAACTATGCTTTTTTCCCTTCAAAAAATAAACTAACTTTTTTTCATACTTTGTTAACTCACTCTGATATTAAAATTTCGTATTCTCACTCCAAAACACTTCAAAAACTATGCTTTTTTCCCTTCAAAAAATAAACTAACTTTTTTTCATACTTTGTTAACTCACTCTGATATTAAAATTTCGTATTCTCACTCCAAAACACTTCAAAAACTATGCTTTTTTCCCTTCTAAAAATAAACTAACTTTTTTTCATACTTTGTTAACTCACTCTGATATTAAAATTTCGTATTCTCACTCCAAAACACTTCAAAAACTATGCTTTTTTCCCTTCAAAAAATAAACTAACTTTTTTTCATACTTTGTTAACTCACTCTGATATTAAAATTTCGTATTCTCACTCCAAAACACTTCAAAAACTATGCTTTTTTCCCTTCAAAAAATAAACTAACTTTTTTTCATACTTTGTTAACTCACTCTGATATTAAAATTTCGTATTCTCACTCCAAAACACTTCAAAAACTATGCTTTTTTCCCTTCAAAAAATAAACTAACTTTTTTTCATACTTTGTTAACTCACTCTGATATTAAAATTTCGTATTCTCACTCCAAAACACTTCAAAAACTATGCTTTTTTCCCTTCAAAAAATAAACTAACTTTTTTTCATACTTTGTTAACTCACTCTGATATTAAAATTTCGTATTCTCACTCCAAAACACTTCAAAAACTATGCTTTTTTCCCTTCAAAAAATAAACTAACTTTTTTTCATACTTTGTTAACTCACTCTGATATTAAAATTTCGTATTCTCACTCCAAAACACTTCAAAAACTATGCTTTTTTCCCTTCAAAAAATAAACTAACTTTTTTTCATACTTTGTTAACTCACTCTGATATTAAAATTTCGTATTCTCACTCCAAAACACTTCAAAAACTATGCTTTTTTCCCTTCAAAAAATAAACTAACTTTTTTTCATACTTTGTTAACTCACTCTGATATTAAAATTTCGTATTCTCACTCCAAAACACTTCAAAAACTATGCTTTTTTTTATGTAAAAATAAACTAACTTTTTTTCATACTTTGTTAACTCACTCTGATATTAAAATTTCGTATTCTCACTCCAAAACACTTCAAAAACTATGCTTTTTTTTATGTAAAAATAAACTAACTTTTTTTCATACTTTGTTAACTCACTCTGATATTAAAATTTCGTATTCTCACTCCAAAACACTTCAAAAACTATGCTTTTTTCCCTTCAAAAAATAAACTAACTTTTTTTCATACTTTGTTAACTCACTCTGATATTAAAATTTCGTATTCTCACTCCAAAACACTTCAAAAACTATGCTTTTTTCCCTTCAAAAAATAAACTAACTTTTTTTCATACTTTGTTAACTCACTCTGATATTAAAATTTCGTATTCTCACTCCAAAACACTTCAAAAACTATGCTTTTTTTCTATGTAAAAATAAACTAACTTTTTTTCATACTTTGTTAACTCACTCTGATATTAAAATTTCGTATTCTCACTCCAAAACACTTCAAAAACTATGCTTTTTTTTATGTAAAAATAAACTAACTTTTTTTCATACTTTGTTAACTCACTCTGATATTAAAATTTCGTATTCTCACTCCAAAACACTTCAAAAACTATGCTTTTTTCCCTTCAAAAAATAAACTAACTTTTTTTCATACTTTGTTAACTCACTCTGATATTAAAATTTCGTATTCTCACTCCAAAACACTTCAAAAACTATGCTTTTTTCCCTTCAAAAAATAAACTAACTTTTTTTCATACTTTGTTAACTCACTCTGATATTAAAATTTCGTATTCTCACTCCAAAACACTTCAAAAACTATGCTTTTTTCCCTTCAAAAAATAAACTAACTTTTTTTCATACTTTGTTAACTCACTCTGATATTAAAATTTCGTATTCTCACTCCAAAACACTTCAAAAACTATGCTTTTTTCCCTTCAAAAAATAAACTAACTTTTTTTCATACTTTGTTAACTCACTCTGATATTAAAATTTCGTATTCTCACTCCAAAACACTTCAAAAACTATGCTTTTTTTTATGTAAAAATAAACTAACTTTTTTTCATACTTTGTTAACTCACTCTGATATTAAAATTTCGTATTCTCACTCCAAAACACTTCAAAAACTATGCTTTTTTTTATGTAAAAATAAACTAACTTTTTTTCATACTTTGTTAACTCACTCTGATATTAAAATTTCGTATTCTCACTCCAAAACACTTCAAAAACTATGCTTTTTTTTATGTAAAAATAAACTAACTTTTTTTCATACTTTGTTAACTCACTCTGATATTAAAATTTCGTATTCTCACTCCAAAACACTTCAAAAACTATGCTTTTTTCCCTTCAAAAAATAAACTAACTTTTTTTCATACTTTGTTAACTCACTCTGATATTAAAATTTCGTATTCTCACTCCAAAACACTTCAAAAACTATGCTTTTTTTCTATGTAAAAATAAACTAACTTTTTTTCATACTTTGTTAACTCACTCTGATATTAAAATTTCGTATTCTCACTCCAAAACACTTCAAAAACTATGCTTTTTTTCTATGTAAAAATAAACTAACTTTTTTTCATACTTTGTTAACTCACTCTGATATTAAAATTTCGTATTCTCACTCCAAAACACTTCAAAAACTATGCTTTTTTCCCTTCAAAAAATAAACTAACTTTTTTTCATACTTTGTTAACTCACTCTGATATTAAAATTTCGTATTCTCACTCCAAAACACTTCAAAAACTATGCTTTTTTTTATGTAAAAATAAACTAACTTTTTTTCATACTTTGTTAACTCACTCTGATATTAAAATTTCGTATTCTCACTCCAAAACACTTCAAAAACTATGCTTTTTTTTATGTAAAAATAAACTAACTTTTTTTCATACTTTGTTAACTCACTCTGATATTAAAATTTCGTATTCTCACTCCAAAACACTTCAAAAACTATGCTTTTTTTCTATGTAAAAATAAACTAACTTTTTTTCATACTTTGTTAACTCACTCTGATATTAAAATTTCGTATTCTCACTCCAAAACACTTCAAAAACTATGCTTTTTTCCCTTCAAAAAATAAACTAACTTTTTTTCATACTTTGTTAACTCACTCTGATATTAAAATTTCGTATTCTCACTCCAAAACACTTCAAAAACTATGCTTTTTTCCCTTCAAAAAATAAACTAACTTTTTTTCATACTTTGTTAACTCACTCTGATATTAAAATTTCGTATTCTCACTCCAAAACACTTCAAAAACTATGCTTTTTTTCTATGTAAAAATAAACTAACTTTTTTTCATACTTTGTTAACTCACTCTGATATTAAAATTTCGTATTCTCACTCCAAAACACTTCAAAAACTATGCTTTTTTCCCTTCAAAAAATAAACTAACTTTTTTTCATACTTTGTTAACTCACTCTGATATTAAAATTTCGTATTCTCACTCCAAAACACTTCAAAAACTATGCTTTTTTCCCTTCAAAAAATAAACTAACTTTTTTTCATACTTTGTTAACTCACTCTGATATTAAAATTTCGTATTCTCACTCCAAAACACTTCAAAAACTATGCTTTTTTCCCTTCAAAAAATAAACTAACTTTTTTTCATACTTTGTTAACTCACTCTGATATTAAAATTTCGTATTCTCACTCCAAAACACTTCAAAAACTATGCTTTTTTCCCTTCTAAAAATAAACTAACTTTTTTTCATACTTTGTTAACTCACTCTGATATTAAAATTTCGTATTCTCACTCCAAAACACTTCAAAAACTATGCTTTTTTCCCTTCAAAAAATAAACTAACTTTTTTTCATACTTTGTTAACTCACTCTGATATTAAAATTTCGTATTCTCACTCCAAAACACTTCAAAAACTATGCTTTTTTCCCTTCAAAAAATAAACTAACTTTTTTTCATACTTTGTTAACTCACTCTGATATTAAAATTTCGTATTCTCACTCCAAAACACTTCAAAAACTATGCTTTTTTCCCTTCAAAAAATAAACTAACTTTTTTTCATACTTTGTTAACTCACTCTGATATTAAAATTTCGTATTCTCACTCCAAAACACTTCAAAAACTATGCTTTTTTCCCTTCAAAAAATAAACTAACTTTTTTTCATACTTTGTTAACTCACTCTGATATTAAAATTTCGTATTCTCACTCCAAAACACTTCAAAAACTATGCTTTTTTCCCTTCAAAAAATAAACTAACTTTTTTTCATACTTTGTTAACTCACTCTGATATTAAAATTTCGTATTCTCACTCCAAAACACTTCAAAAACTATGCTTTTTTCCCTTCAAAAAATAAACTAACTTTTTTTCATACTTTGTTAACTCACTCTGATATTAAAATTTCGTATTCTCACTCCAAAACACTTCAAAAACTATGCTTTTTTCCCTTCAAAAAATAAACTAACTTTTTTTCATACTTTGTTAACTCACTCTGATATTAAAATTTCGTATTCTCACTCCAAAACACTTCAAAAACTATGCTTTTTTTTATGTAAAAATAAACTAACTTTTTTTCATACTTTGTTAACTCACTCTGATATTAAAATTTCGTATTCTCACTCCAAAACACTTCAAAAACTATGCTTTTTTTTATGTAAAAATAAACTAACTTTTTTTCATACTTTGTTAACTCACTCTGATATTAAAATTTCGTATTCTCACTCCAAAACACTTCAAAAACTATGCTTTTTTCCCTTCAAAAAATAAACTAACTTTTTTTCATACTTTGTTAACTCACTCTGATATTAAAATTTCGTATTCTCACTCCAAAACACTTCAAAAACTATGCTTTTTTCCCTTCAAAAAATAAACTAACTTTTTTTCATACTTTGTTAACTCACTCTGATATTAAAATTTCGTATTCTCACTCCAAAACACTTCAAAAACTATGCTTTTTTTTATGTAAAAATAAACTAACTTTTTTTCATACTTTGTTAACTCACTCTGATATTAAAATTTCGTATTCTCACTCCAAAACACTTCAAAAACTATGCTTTTTTTCTATGTAAAAATAAACTAACTTTTTTTCATACTTTGTTAACTCACTCTGATATTAAAATTTCGTATTCTCACTCCAAAACACTTCAAAAACTATGCTTTTTTCCCTTCAAAAAATAAACTAACTTTTTTTCATACTTTGTTAACTCACTCTGATATTAAAATTTCGTATTCTCACTCCAAAACACTTCAAAAACTATGCTTTTTTCCCTTCAAAAAATAAACTAACTTTTTTTCATACTTTGTTAACTCACTCTGATATTAAAATTTCGTATTCTCACTCCAAAACACTTCAAAAACTATGCTTTTTTTCTATGTAAAAATAAACTAACTTTTTTTCATACTTTGTTAACTCACTCTGATATTAAAATTTCGTATTCTCACTCCAAAACACTTCAAAAACTATGCTTTTTTCTATGTAAAAATAAACTAACTTTTTTTCATACTTTGTTAACTCACTCTGATATTAAAATTTCGTATTCTCACTCCAAAACACTTCAAAAACTATGCTTTTTTTCTATGTAAAAATAAACTAACTTTTTTTCATACTTTGTTAACTCACTCTGATATTAAAATTTCGTATTCTCACTCCAAAACACTTCAAAAACTATGCTTTTTTTCTATGTAAAAATAAACTAACTTTTTTTCATACTTTGTTAACTCACTCTGATATTAAAATTTCGTATTCTCACTCAAAAACACTTCAAAAACTATGCTTTTTTTTATGTAAAAATAAACTAACTTTTTTTCATACTTTGTTAACTCACTCTGATATTAAAATTTCGTATTCTCACTCCAAAACACTTCAAAAACTATGCTTTTTTTCTATGTAAAAATAAACTAACTTTTTTTCATACTTTGTTAACTCACTCTGATATTAAAATTTCGTATTCTCACTCCAAAACACTTCAAAAACTATGCTTTTTTTCTATGTAAAAATAAACTAACTTTTTTTATACTTTGTTAACTCACTCTGATATTAAAATTTCGTATTCTCACTCCAAAACACTTCAAAAACTATGCTTTTTTTCTATGTAAAAATAAACTAACTTTTTTTATACTTTGTTAACTCACTCTGATATTAAAATTTCGTATTCTCACTCCAAAACACTTCAAAAACTATGCTTTTTTCCCTTCAAAAAATAAACTAACTTTTTTTCATACTTTGTTAACTCACTCTGATATTAAAATTTCGTATTCTCACTCCAAAACACTTCAAAAACTATGCTTTTTTTCTATGTAAAAATAAACTAACTTTTTTTCATACTTTGTTAACTCACTCTGATATTAAAATTTCGTATTCTCACTCCAAAACACTTCAAAAACTATGCTTTTTTTCTATGTAAAAATAAACTAACTTTTTTTCATACTTTGTTAACTCACTCTGATATTAAAATTTCGTATTCTCACTCCAAAACACTTCAAAAACTATGCTTTTTTCCCTTCAAAAAATAAACTAACTTTTTTTCATACTTTGTTAACTCACTCTGATATTAAAATTTCGTATTCTCACTCCAAAACACTTCAAAAACTATGCTTTTTTCCCTTCAAAAAATAAACTAACTTTTTTTATACTTTGTTAACTCACTCTGATATTAAAATTTCGTATTCTCACTCCAAAACACTTCAAAAACTATGCTTTTTTTCTATGTAAAAATAAACTAACTTTTTTTCATACTTTGTTAACTCACTCTGATATTAAAATTTCGTATTCTCACTCCAAAACACTTCAAAAACTATGCTTTTTTTCTATGTAAAAATAAACTAACTTTTTTTCATACTTTGTTAACTCACTCTGATATTAAAATTTCGTATTCTCACTCCAAAACACTTCAAAAACTATGCTTTTTTCCCTTCAAAAAATAAACTAACTTTTTTTCATACTTTGTTAACTCACTCTGATATTAAAATTTCGTATTCTCACTCCAAAACACTTCAAAAACTATGCTTTTTTTCTATGTAAAAATAAACTAACTTTTTTTCATACTTTGTTAACTCACTCTGATATTAAAATTTCGTATTCTCACTCAAAAACACTTCAAAAACTATGCTTTTTTCCCTTCAAAAAATAAACTAACTTTTTTTCATACTTTGTTAACTCACTCTGATATTAAAATTTCGTATTCTCACTCCAAAACACTTCAAAAACTATGCTTTTTTTCTATGTAAAAATAAACTAACTTTTTTTATACTTTGTTAACTCACTCTGATATTAAAATTTCGTATTCTCACTCCAAAACACTTCAAAAACTATGCTTTTTTCCCTTCAAAAAATAAACTAACTTTTTTTATACTTTGTTAACTCACTCTGATATTAAAATTTCGTATTCTCACTCCAAAACACTTCAAAAACTATGCTTTTTTCCCTTCAAAAAATAAACTAACTTTTTTTCATACTTTGTTAACTCACTCTGATATTAAAATTTCGTATTCTCACTCCAAAACACTTCAAAAACTATGCTTTTTTTCTATGTAAAAATAAACTAACTTTTTTTCATACTTTGTTAACTCACTCTGATATTAAAATTTCGTATTCTCACTCCAAAACACTTCAAAAACTATGCTTTTTTTCTATGTAAAAATAAACTAACTTTTTTTCATACTTTGTTAACTCACTCTGATATTAAAATTTCGTATTCTCACTCCAAAACACTTCAAAAACTATGCTTTTTTTCTATGTAAAAATAAACTAACTTTTTTTCATACTTTGTTAACTCACTCTGATATTAAAATTTCGTATTCTCACTCAAAAACACTTCAAAAACTATGCTTTTTTTCTATGTAAAAATAAACTAACTTTTTTTCATACTTTGTTAACTCACTCTGATATTAAAATTTCGTATTCTCACTCCAAAACACTTCAAAAACTATGCTTTTTTCCCTTCAAAAAATAAACTAACTTTTTTTCATACTTTGTTAACTCACTCTGATATTAAAATTTCGTATTCTCACTCCAAAACACTTCAAAAACTATGCTTTTTTTCTATGTAAAAATAAACTAACTTTTTTTCATACTTTGTTAACTCACTCTGATATTAAAATTTCGTATTCTCACTCCAAAACACTTCAAAAACTATGCTTTTTTTCTATGTAAAAATAAACTAACTTTTTTTCATACTTTGTTAACTCACTCTGATATTAAAATTTCGTATTCTCACTCCAAAACACTTCAAAAACTATGCTTTTTTTCTATGTAAAAATAAACTAACTTTTTTTCATACTTTGTTAACTCACTCTGATATTAAAATTTCGTATTCTCACTCCAAAACACTTCAAAAACTATGCTTTTTTTCTATGTAAAAATAAACTAACTTTTTTTCATACTTTGTTAACTCACTCTGATATTAAAATTTCGTATTCTCACTCCAAAACACTTCAAAAACTATGCTTTTTTCCCTTCTAAAAATAAACTAACTTTTTTTCATACTTTGTTAACTCACTCTGATATTAAAATTTCGTATTCTCACTCCAAAACACTTCAAAAACTATGCTTTTTTCCCTTCAAAAAATAAACTAACTTTTTTTCATACTTTGTTAACTCACTCTGATATTAAAATTTCGTATTCTCACTCCAAAACACTTCAAAAACTATGCTTTTTTCCCTTCAAAAAATAAACTAACTTTTTTTCATACTTTGTTAACTCACTCTGATATTAAAATTTCGTATTCTCACTCCAAAACACTTCAAAAACTATGCTTTTTTCCCTTCAAAAAATAAACTAACTTTTTTTCATACTTTGTTAACTCACTCTGATATTAAAATTTCGTATTCTCACTCCAAAACACTTCAAAAACTATGCTTTTTTTTATGTAAAAATAAACTAACTTTTTTTCATACTTTGTTAACTCACTCTGATATTAAAATTTCGTATTCTCACTCCAAAACACTTCAAAAACTATGCTTTTTTTTATGTAAAAATAAACTAACTTTTTTTCATACTTTGTTAACTCACTCTGATATTAAAATTTCGTATTCTCACTCCAAAACACTTCAAAAACTATGCTTTTTTTTATGTAAAAATAAACTAACTTTTTTTCATACTTTGTTAACTCACTCTGATATTAAAATTTCGTATTCTCACTCCAAAACACTTCAAAAACTATGCTTTTTTCCCTTCAAAAAATAAACTAACTTTTTTTCATACTTTGTTAACTCACTCTGATATTAAAATTTCGTATTCTCACTCCAAAACACTTCAAAAACTATGCTTTTTTCCCTTCAAAAAATAAACTAACTTTTTTTATACTTTGTTAACTCACTCTGATATTAAAATTTCGTATTCTCACTCCAAAACACTTCAAAAACTATGCTTTTTTTCTATGTAAAAATAAACTAACTTTTTTTCATACTTTGTTAACTCACTCTGATATTAAAATTTCGTATTCTCACTCCAAAACACTTCAAAAACTATGCTTTTTTTCTATGTAAAAATAAACTAACTTTTTTTCATACTTTGTTAACTCACTCTGATATTAAAATTTCGTATTCTCACTCCAAAACACTTCAAAAACTATGCTTTTTTTCTATGTAAAAATAAACTAACTTTTTTTCATACTTTGTTAACTCACTCTGATATTAAAATTTCGTATTCTCACTCCAAAACACTTCAAAAACTATGCTTTTTTTCTATGTAAAAATAAACTAACTTTTTTTCATACTTTGTTAACTCACTCTGATATTAAAATTTCGTATTCTCACTCAAAAACACTTCAAAAACTATGCTTTTTTCCCTTCAAAAAATAAACTAACTTTTTTTCATACTTTGTTAACTCACTCTGATATTAAAATTTCGTATTCTCACTCCAAAACACTTCAAAAACTATGCTTTTTTTCTATGTAAAAATAAACTAACTTTTTTTATACTTTGTTAACTCACTCTGATATTAAAATTTCGTATTCTCACTCCAAAACACTTCAAAAACTATGCTTTTTTTCTATGTAAAAATAAACTAACTTTTTTTATACTTTGTTAACTCACTCTGATATTAAAATTTCGTATTCTCACTCCAAAACACTTCAAAAACTATGCTTTTTTCCCTTCAAAAAATAAACTAACTTTTTTTCATACTTTGTTAACTCACTCTGATATTAAAATTTCGTATTCTCACTCCAAAACACTTCAAAAACTATGCTTTTTTCCCTTCAAAAAATAAACTAACTTTTTTTATACTTTGTTAACTCACTCTGATATTAAAATTTCGTATTCTCACTCCAAAACACTTCAAAAACTATGCTTTTTTCCCTTCAAAAAATAAACTAACTTTTTTTCATACTTTGTTAACTCACTCTGATATTAAAATTTCGTATTCTCACTCCAAAACACTTCAAAAACTATGCTTTTTTCCCTTCAAAAAATAAACTAACTTTTTTTATACTTTGTTAACTCACTCTGATATTAAAATTTCGTATTCTCACTCCAAAACACTTCAAAAACTATGCTTTTTTCCCTTCAAAAAATAAACTAACTTTTTTTCATACTTTGTTAACTCACTCTGATATTAAAATTTCGTATTCTCACTCCAAAACACTTCAAAAACTATGCTTTTTTCCCTTCAAAAAATAAACTAACTTTTTTTCATACTTTGTTAACTCACTCTGATATTAAAATTTCGTATTCTCACTCCAAAACACTTCAAAAACTATGCTTTTTTTCTATGTAAAAATAAACTAACTTTTTTTCATACTTTGTTAACTCACTCTGATATTAAAATTTCGTATTCTCACTCCAAAACACTTCAAAAACTATGCTTTTTTTCTATGTAAAAATAAACTAACTTTTTTTCATACTTTGTTAACTCACTCTGATATTAAAATTTCGTATTCTCACTCCAAAACACTTCAAAAACTATGCTTTTTTCCCTTCAAAAAATAAACTAACTTTTTTTCATACTTTGTTAACTCACTCTGATATTAAAATTTCGTATTCTCACTCCAAAACACTTCAAAAACTATGCTTTTTTTCTATGTAAAAATAAACTAACTTTTTTTCATACTTTGTTAACTCACTCTGATATTAAAATTTCGTATTCTCACTCCAAAACACTTCAAAAACTATGCTTTTTTTCTATGTAAAAATAAACTAACTTTTTTTCATACTTTGTTAACTCACTCTGATATTAAAATTTCGTATTCTCACTCCAAAACACTTCAAAAACTATGCTTTTTTCCCTTCTAAAAATAAACTAACTTTTTTTCATACTTTGTTAACTCACTCTGATATTAAAATTTCGTATTCTCACTCCAAAACACTTCAAAAACTATGCTTTTTTTCTATGTAAAAATAAACTAACTTTTTTTCATACTTTGTTAACTCACTCTGATATTAAAATTTCGTATTCTCACTCCAAAACACTTCAAAAACTATGCTTTTTTCCCTTCAAAAAATAAACTAACTTTTTTTCATACTTTGTTAACTCACTCTGATATTAAAATTTCGTATTCTCACTCCAAAACACTTCAAAAACTATGCTTTTTTCCCTTCTAAAAATAAACTAACTTTTTTTATACTTTGTTAACTCACTCTGATATTAAAATTTCGTATTCTCACTCCAAAACACTTCAAAAACTATGCTTTTTTTCTATGTAAAAATAAACTAACTTTTTTTCATACTTTGTTAACTCACTCTGATATTAAAATTTCGTATTCTCACTCCAAAACACTTCAAAAACTATGCTTTTTTTCTATGTAAAAATAAACTAACTTTTTTTCATACTTTGTTAACTCACTCTGATATTAAAATTTCGTATTCTCACTCCAAAACACTTCAAAAACTATGCTTTTTTTCTATGTAAAAATAAACTAACTTTTTTTCATACTTTGTTAACTCACTCTGATATTAAAATTTCGTATTCTCACTCAAAAACACTTCAAAAACTATGCTTTTTTTTATGTAAAAATAAACTAACTTTTTTTCATACTTTGTTAACTCACTCTGATATTAAAATTTCGTATTCTCACTCCAAAACACTTCAAAAACTATGCTTTTTTTCTATGTAAAAATAAACTAACTTTTTTTCATACTTTGTTAACTCACTCTGATATTAAAATTTCGTATTCTCACTCCAAAACACTTCAAAAACTATGCTTTTTTTCTATGTAAAAATAAACTAACTTTTTTTCATACTTTGTTAACTCACTCTGATATTAAAATTTCGTATTCTCACTCCAAAACACTTCAAAAACTATGCTTTTTTTCTATGTAAAAATAAACTAACTTTTTTTCATACTTTGTTAACTCACTCTGATATTAAAATTTCGTATTCTCACTCCAAAACACTTCAAAAACTATGCTTTTTTCCCTTCAAAAAATAAACTAACTTTTTTTCATACTTTGTTAACTCACTCTGATATTAAAATTTCGTATTCTCACTCCAAAACACTTCAAAAACTATGCTTTTTTTCTATGTAAAAATAAACTAACTTTTTTTCATACTTTGTTAACTCACTCTGATATTAAAATTTCGTATTCTCACTCCAAAACACTTCAAAAACTATGCTTTTTTTCTATGTAAAAATAAACTAACTTTTTTTCATACTTTGTTAACTCACTCTGATATTAAAATTTCGTATTCTCACTCCAAAACACTTCAAAAACTATGCTTTTTTCCCTTCAAAAAATAAACTAACTTTTTTTCATACTTTGTTAACTCACTCTGATATTAAAATTTCGTATTCTCACTCAAAAACACTTCAAAAACTATGCTTTTTTCCCTTCAAAAAATAAACTAACTTTTTTTCATACTTTGTTAACTCACTCTGATATTAAAATTTCGTATTCTCACTCCAAAACACTTCAAAAACTATGCTTTTTTTCTATGTAAAAATAAACTAACTTTTTTTCATACTTTGTTAACTCACTCTGATATTAAAATTTCGTATTCTCACTCCAAAACACTTCAAAAACTATGCTTTTTTTCTATGTAAAAATAAACTAACTTTTTTTATACTTTGTTAACTCACTCTGATATTAAAATTTCGTATTCTCACTCCAAAACACTTCAAAAACTATGCTTTTTTCCCTTCAAAAAATAAACTAACTTTTTTTATACTTTGTTAACTCACTCTGATATTAAAATTTCGTATTCTCACTCCAAAACACTTCAAAAACTATGCTTTTTTTCTATGTAAAAATAAACTAACTTTTTTTCATACTTTGTTAACTCACTCTGATATTAAAATTTCGTATTCTCACTCCAAAACACTTCAAAAACTATGCTTTTTTTCTATGTAAAAATAAACTAACTTTTTTTATACTTTGTTAACTCACTCTGATATTAAAATTTCGTATTCTCACTCCAAAACACTTCAAAAACTATGCTTTTTTCCCTTCAAAAAATAAACTAACTTTTTTTCATACTTTGTTAACTCACTCTGATATTAAAATTTCGTATTCTCACTCCAAAACACTTCAAAAACTATGCTTTTTTTCTATGTAAAAATAAACTAACTTTTTTTCATACTTTGTTAACTCACTCTGATATTAAAATTTCGTATTCTCACTCCAAAACACTTCAAAAACTATGCTTTTTTCCCTTCAAAAAATAAACTAACTTTTTTTCATACTTTGTTAACTCACTCTGATATTAAAATTTCGTATTCTCACTCA
Organism: Loxodes magnus; assembly: GCA_946699065.1. Taxonomy (NCBI): domain Eukaryota; phylum Ciliophora; class Karyorelictea; order Loxodida; family Loxodidae; genus Loxodes; species Loxodes magnus. The sequence goes on along the minus strand of CAMPDV010004165.1, from coordinate 15,948 downwards.
AAAACACTTCAAAAACTATGCTTTTTTCCCTTGTAAAAATAAACTAACTTTTTTTATACTTTGTTAACTCACTCTGATATTAAAATTTCGTATTCTCACTCCAAAACACTTCAAAAACTATGCTTTTTTCCCTTCAAAAAATAAACTAACTTTTTTTATACTTTGTTAACTCACTCTGATATTAAAATTTCGTATTCTCACTCCAAAACACTTCAAAAACTATGCTTTTTTTCTATGTAAAAATAAACTAACTTTTTTTCATACTTTGTTAACTCACTCTGATATTAAAATTTCGTATTCTCACTCCAAAACACTTCAAAAACTATGCTTTTTTCCCTTCAAAAAATAAACTAACTTTTTTTCATACTTTGTTAACTCACTCTGATATTAAAATTTCGTATTCTCACTCCAAAACACTTCAAAAACTATGCTTTTTTCCCTTCAAAAAATAAACTAACTTTTTTTATACTTTGTTAACTCACTCTGATATTAAAATTTCGTATTCTCACTCCAAAACACTTCAAAAACTATGCTTTTTTTCTATGTAAAAATAAACTAACTTTTTTTCATACTTTGTTAACTCACTCTGATATTAAAATTTCGTATTCTCACTCCAAAACACTTCAAAAACTATGCTTTTTTTCTATGTAAAAATAAACTAACTTTTTTTCATACTTTGTTAACTCACTCTGATATTAAAATTTCGTATTCTCACTCCAAAACACTTCAAAAACTATGCTTTTTTTCTATGTAAAAATAAACTAACTTTTTTTCATACTTTGTTAACTCACTCTGATATTAAAATTTCGTATTCTCACTCCAAAACACTTCAAAAACTATGCTTTTTTCCCTTCAAAAAATAAACTAACTTTTTTTCATACTTTGTTAACTCACTCTGATATTAAAATTTCGTATTCTCACTCCAAAACACTTCAAAAACTATGCTTTTTTCCCTTCTAAAAATAAACTAACTTTTTTTATACTTTGTTAACTCACTCTGATATTAAAATTTCGTATTCTCACTCCAAAACACTTCAAAAACTATGCTTTTTTTCTATGTAAAAATAAACTAACTTTTTTTCATACTTTGTTAACTCACTCTGATATTAAAATTTCGTATTCTCACTCCAAAACACTTCAAAAACTATGCTTTTTTTCTATGTAAAAATAAACTAACTTTTTTTCATACTTTGTTAACTCACTCTGATATTAAAATTTCGTATTCTCACTCCAAAACACTTCAAAAACTATGCTTTTTTTCTATGTAAAAATAAACTAACTTTTTTTCATACTTTGTTAACTCACTCTGATATTAAAATTTCGTATTCTCACTCAAAAACACTTCAAAAACTATGCTTTTTTTTATGTAAAAATAAACTAACTTTTTTTCATACTTTGTTAACTCACTCTGATATTAAAATTTCGTATTCTCACTCCAAAACACTTCAAAAACTATGCTTTTTTTCTATGTAAAAATAAACTAACTTTTTTTCATACTTTGTTAACTCACTCTGATATTAAAATTTCGTATTCTCACTCCAAAACACTTCAAAAACTATGCTTTTTTTCTATGTAAAAATAAACTAACTTTTTTTCATACTTTGTTAACTCACTCTGATATTAAAATTTCGTATTCTCACTCCAAAACACTTCAAAAACTATGCTTTTTTTCTATGTAAAAATAAACTAACTTTTTTTCATACTTTGTTAACTCACTCTGATATTAAAATTTCGTATTCTCACTCCAAAACACTTCAAAAACTATGCTTTTTTCCCTTCAAAAAATAAACTAACTTTTTTTCATACTTTGTTAACTCACTCTGATATTAAAATTTCGTATTCTCACTCCAAAACACTTCAAAAACTATGCTTTTTTTCTATGTAAAAATAAACTAACTTTTTTTCATACTTTGTTAACTCACTCTGATATTAAAATTTCGTATTCTCACTCCAAAACACTTCAAAAACTATGCTTTTTTTCTATGTAAAAATAAACTAACTTTTTTTCATACTTTGTTAACTCACTCTGATATTAAAATTTCGTATTCTCACTCCAAAACACTTCAAAAACTATGCTTTTTTCCCTTCAAAAAATAAACTAACTTTTTTTCATACTTTGTTAACTCACTCTGATATTAAAATTTCGTATTCTCACTCAAAAACACTTCAAAAACTATGCTTTTTTCCCTTCAAAAAATAAACTAACTTTTTTTCATACTTTGTTAACTCACTCTGATATTAAAATTTCGTATTCTCACTCCAAAACACTTCAAAAACTATGCTTTTTTTCTATGTAAAAATAAACTAACTTTTTTTCATACTTTGTTAACTCACTCTGATATTAAAATTTCGTATTCTCACTCCAAAACACTTCAAAAACTATGCTTTTTTTCTATGTAAAAATAAACTAACTTTTTTTATACTTTGTTAACTCACTCTGATATTAAAATTTCGTATTCTCACTCCAAAACACTTCAAAAACTATGCTTTTTTCCCTTCAAAAAATAAACTAACTTTTTTTATACTTTGTTAACTCACTCTGATATTAAAATTTCGTATTCTCACTCCAAAACACTTCAAAAACTATGCTTTTTTTCTATGTAAAAATAAACTAACTTTTTTTCATACTTTGTTAACTCACTCTGATATTAAAATTTCGTATTCTCACTCCAAAACACTTCAAAAACTATGCTTTTTTTCTATGTAAAAATAAACTAACTTTTTTTATACTTTGTTAACTCACTCTGATATTAAAATTTCGTATTCTCACTCCAAAACACTTCAAAAACTATGCTTTTTTCCCTTCAAAAAATAAACTAACTTTTTTTCATACTTTGTTAACTCACTCTGATATTAAAATTTCGTATTCTCACTCCAAAACACTTCAAAAACTATGCTTTTTTTCTATGTAAAAATAAACTAACTTTTTTTCATACTTTGTTAACTCACTCTGATATTAAAATTTCGTATTCTCACTCCAAAACACTTCAAAAACTATGCTTTTTTCCCTTCAAAAAATAAACTAACTTTTTTTCATACTTTGTTAACTCACTCTGATATTAAAATTTCGTATTCTCACTCAAAAACACTTCAAAAACTATGCTTTTTTCCCTTGTAAAAATAAACTAACTTTTTTTATACTTTGTTAACTCACTCTGATATTAAAATTTCGTATTCTCACTCCAAAACACTTCAAAAACTATGCTTTTTTCCCTTCAAAAAATAAACTAACTTTTTTTATACTTTGTTAACTCACTCTGATATTAAAATTTCGTATTCTCACTCCAAAACACTTCAAAAACTATGCTTTTTTTCTATGTAAAAATAAACTAACTTTTTTTCATACTTTGTTAACTCACTCTGATATTAAAATTTCGTATTCTCACTCCAAAACACTTCAAAAACTATGCTTTTTTCCCTTCAAAAAATAAACTAACTTTTTTTCATACTTTGTTAACTCACTCTGATATTAAAATTTCGTATTCTCACTCCAAAACACTTCAAAAACTATGCTTTTTTCCCTTCAAAAAATAAACTAACTTTTTTTATACTTTGTTAACTCACTCTGATATTAAAATTTCGTATTCTCACTCCAAAACACTTCAAAAACTATGCTTTTTTTCTATGTAAAAATAAACTAACTTTTTTTCATACTTTGTTAACTCACTCTGATATTAAAATTTCGTATTCTCACTCCAAAACACTTCAAAAACTATGCTTTTTTTCTATGTAAAAATAAACTAACTTTTTTTCATACTTTGTTAACTCACTCTGATATTAAAATTTCGTATTCTCACTCAAAAACACTTCAAAAACTATGCTTTTTTTCTATGTAAAAATAAACTAACTTTTTTTCATACTTTGTTAACTCACTCTGATATTAAAATTTCGTATTCTCACTCCAAAACACTTCAAAAACTATGCTTTTTTTCTATGTAAAAATAAACTAACTTTTTTTCATACTTTGTTAACTCACTCTGATATTAAAATTTCGTATTCTCACTCCAAAACACTTCAAAAACTATGCTTTTTTTCTATGTAAAAATAAACTAACTTTTTTTCATACTTTGTTAACTCACTCTGATATTAAAATTTCGTATTCTCACTCCAAAACACTTCAAAAACTATGCTTTTTTCCCTTCAAAAAATAAACTAACTTTTTTTCATACTTTGTTAACTCACTCTGATATTAAAATTTCGTATTCTCACTCCAAAACACTTCAAAAACTATGCTTTTTTCCCTTCAAAAAATAAACTAACTTTTTTTCATACTTTGTTAACTCACTCTGATATTAAAATTTCGTATTCTCACTCCAAAACACTTCAAAAACTATGCTTTTTTTCTATGTAAAAATAAACTAACTTTTTTTCATACTTTGTTAACTCACTCTGATATTAAAATTTCGTATTCTCACTCCAAAACACTTCAAAAACTATGCTTTTTTTCTATGTAAAAATAAACTAACTTTTTTTCATACTTTGTTAACTCACTCTGATATTAAAATTTCGTATTCTCACTCCAAAACACTTCAAAAACTATGCTTTTTTTCTATGTAAAAATAAACTAACTTTTTTTCATACTTTGTTAACTCACTCTGATATTAAAATTTCGTATTCTCACTCCAAAACACTTCAAAAACTATGCTTTTTTCCCTTCAAAAAATAAACTAACTTTTTTTATACTTTGTTAACTCACTCTGATATTAAAATTTCGTATTCTCACTCCAAAACACTTCAAAAACTATGCTTTTTTTCTATGTAAAAATAAACTAACTTTTTTTATACTTTGTTAACTCACTCTGATATTAAAATTTCGTATTCTCACTCCAAAACACTTCAAAAACTATGCTTTTTTCCCTTCAAAAAATAAACTAACTTTTTTTCATACTTTGTTAACTCACTCTGATATTAAAATTTCGTATTCTCACTCCAAAACACTTCAAAAACTATGCTTTTTTCCCTTCAAAAAATAAACTAACTTTTTTTCATACTTTGTTAACTCACTCTGATATTAAAATTTCGTATTCTCACTCCAAAACACTTCAAAAACTATGCTTTTTTTCTATGTAAAAATAAACTAACTTTTTTTCATACTTTGTTAACTCACTCTGATATTAAAATTTCGTATTCTCACTCCAAAACACTTCAAAAACTATGCTTTTTTTTATGTAAAAATAAACTAACTTTTTTTCATACTTTGTTAACTCACTCTGATATTAAAATTTCGTATTCTCACTCCAAAACACTTCAAAAACTATGCTTTTTTTCTATGTAAAAATAAACTAACTTTTTTTCATACTTTGTTAACTCACTCTGATATTAAAATTTCGTATTCTCACTCCAAAACACTTCAAAAACTATGCTTTTTTTCTATGTAAAAATAAACTAACTTTTTTTCATACTTTGTTAACTCACTCTGATATTAAAATTTCGTATTCTCACTCCAAAACACTTCAAAAACTATGCTTTTTTTCTATGTAAAAATAAACTAACTTTTTTTCATACTTTGTTAACTTACTCTGATATTAAAATTTCGTATTCTCACTCCAAAACACTTCAAAAACTATGCTTTTTTCCCTTCAAAAAATAAACTAACTTTTTTTCATACTTTGTTAACTCACTCTGATATTAAAATTTCGTATTCTCACTCCAAAACACTTCAAAAACTATGCTTTTTTCCCTTCAAAAAATAAACTAACTTTTTTTCATACTTTGTTAACTCACTCTGATATTAAAATTTCGTATTCTCACTCCAAAACACTTCAAAAACTATGCTTTTTTTCTATGTAAAAATAAACTAACTTTTTTTCATACTTTGTTAACTCACTCTGATATTAAAATTTCGTATTCTCACTCCAAAACACTTCAAAAACTATGCTTTTTTCCCTTCAAAAAATAAACTAACTTTTTTTCATACTTTGTTAACTCACTCTGATATTAAAATTTCGTATTCTCACTCCAAAACACTTCAAAAACTATGCTTTTTTCCCTTCAAAAAATAAACTAACTTTTTTTATACTTTGTTAACTCACTCTGATATTAAAATTTCGTATTCTCACTCCAAAACACTTCAAAAACTATGCTTTTTTCCCTTCAAAAAATAAACTAACTTTTTTTCATACTTTGTTAACTCACTCTGATATTAAAATTTCGTATTCTCACTCCAAAACACTTCAAAAACTATGCTTTTTTTCTATGTAAAAATAAACTAACTTTTTTTCATACTTTGTTAACTCACTCTGATATTAAAATTTCGTATTCTCACTCCAAAACACTTCAAAAACTATGCTTTTTTTCTATGTAAAAATAAACTAACTTTTTTTCATACTTTGTTAACTCACTCTGATATTAAAATTTCGTATTCTCACTCCAAAACACTTCAAAAACTATGCTTTTTTTCTATGTAAAAATAAACTAACTTTTTTTCATACTTTGTTAACTTACTCTGATATTAAAATTTCGTATTCTCACTCCAAAACACTTCAAAAACTATGCTTTTTTCCCTTCAAAAAATAAACTAACTTTTTTTCATACTTTGTTAACTCACTCTGATATTAAAATTTCGTATTCTCACTCCAAAACACTTCAAAAACTATGCTTTTTTCCCTTCAAAAAATAAACTAACTTTTTTTATACTTTGTTAACTCACTCTGATATTAAAATTTCGTATTCTCACTCCAAAACACTTCAAAAACTATGCTTTTTTCCCTTCAAAAAATAAACTAACTTTTTTTCATACTTTGTTAACTCACTCTGATATTAAAATTTCGTATTCTCACTCCAAAACACTTCAAAAACTATGCTTTTTTTCTATGTAAAAATAAACTAACTTTTTTTCATACTTTGTTAACTCACTCTGATATTAAAATTTCGTATTCTCACTCCAAAACACTTCAAAAACTATGCTTTTTTTCTATGTAAAAATAAACTAACTTTTTTTCATACTTTGTTAACTCACTCTGATATTAAAATTTCGTATTCTCACTCCAAAACACTTCAAAAACTATGCTTTTTTTCTATGTAAAAATAAACTAACTTTTTTTCATACTTTGTTAACTTACTCTGATATTAAAATTTCGTATTCTCACTCCAAAACACTTCAAAAACTATGCTTTTTTCCCTTCAAAAAATAAACTAACTTTTTTTCATACTTTGTTAACTCACTCTGATATTAAAATTTCGTATTCTCACTCCAAAACACTTCAAAAACTATGCTTTTTTCCCTTCAAAAAATAAACTAACTTTTTTTCATACTTTGTTAACTCACTCTGATATTAAAATTTCGTATTCTCACTCCAAAACACTTCAAAAACTATGCTTTTTTTCTATGTAAAAATAAACTAACTTTTTTTCATACTTTGTTAACTCACTCTGATATTAAAATTTCGTATTCTCACTCCAAAACACTTCAAAAACTATGCTTTTTTCCCTTCAAAAAATAAACTAACTTTTTTTCATACTTTGTTAACTCACTCTGATATTAAAATTTCGTATTCTCACTCCAAAACACTTCAAAAACTATGCTTTTTTCCCTTCAAAAAATAAACTAACTTTTTTTATACTTTGTTAACTCACTCTGATATTAAAATTTCGTATTCTCACTCCAAAACACTTCAAAAACTATGCTTTTTTCCCTTCAAAAAATAAACTAACTTTTTTTCATACTTTGTTAACTCACTCTGATATTAAAATTTCGTATTCTCACTCCAAAACACTTCAAAAACTATGCTTTTTTTCTATGTAAAAATAAACTAACTTTTTTTCATACTTTGTTAACTCACTCTGATATTAAAATTTCGTATTCTCACTCCAAAACACTTCAAAAACTATGCTTTTTTTCTATGTAAAAATAAACTAACTTTTTTTCATACTTTGTTAACTCACTCTGATATTAAAATTTCGTATTCTCACTCCAAAACACTTCAAAAACTATGCTTTTTTTCTATGTAAAAATAAACTAACTTTTTTTCATACTTTGTTAACTCACTCTGATATTAAAATTTCGTATTCTCACTCCAAAACACTTCAAAAACTATGCTTTTTTCCCTTCTAAAAATAAACTAACTTTTTTTATACTTTGTTAACTCACTCTGATATTAAAATTTCGTATTCTCACTCCAAAACACTTCAAAAACTATGCTTTTTTTCTATGTAAAAATAAACTAACTTTTTTTCATACTTTGTTAACTCACTCTGATATTAAAATTTCGTATTCTCACTCCAAAACACTTCAAAAACTATGCTTTTTTTCTATGTAAAAATAAACTAACTTTTTTTCATACTTTGTTAACTCACTCTGATATTAAAATTTCGTATTCTCACTCCAAAACACTTCAAAAACTATGCTTTTTTCCCTTCAAAAAATAAACTAACTTTTTTTCATACTTTGTTAACTCACTCTGATATTAAAATTTCGTATTCTCACTCCAAAACACTTCAAAAACTATGCTTTTTTCCCTTCAAAAAATAAACTAACTTTTTTTCATACTTTGTTAACTCACTCTGATATTAAAATTTCGTATTCTCACTCCAAAACACTTCAAAAACTATGCTTTTTTTCTATGTAAAAATAAACTAACTTTTTTTCATACTTTGTTAACTCACTCTGATATTAAAATTTCGTATTCTCACTCCAAAACACTTCAAAAACTATGCTTTTTTCCCTTCAAAAAATAAACTAACTTTTTTTCATACTTTGTTAACTCACTCTGATATTAAAATTTCGTATTCTCACTCCAAAACACTTCAAAAACTATGCTTTTTTTCTATGTAAAAATAAACTAACTTTTTTTCATACTTTGTTAACTCACTCTGATATTAAAATTTCGTATTCTCACTCCAAAACACTTCAAAAACTATGCTTTTTTTCTATGTAAAAATAAACTAACTTTTTTTCATACTTTGTTAACTCACTCTGATATTAAAATTTCGTATTCTCACTCCAAAACACTTCAAAAACTATGCTTTTTTCCCTTCAAAAAATAAACTAACTTTTTTTCATACTTTGTTAACTCACTCTGATATTAAAATTTCGTATTCTCACTCCAAAACACTTCAAAAACTATGCTTTTTTCCCTTCAAAAAATAAACTAACTTTTTTTCATACTTTGTTAACTCACTCTGATATTAAAATTTCGTATTCTCACTCCAAAACACTTCAAAAACTATGCTTTTTTTCTATGTAAAAATAAACTAACTTTTTTTCATACTTTGTTAACTCACTCTGATATTAAAATTTCGTATTCTCACTCCAAAACACTTCAAAAACTATGCTTTTTTCCCTTCAAAAAATAAACTAACTTTTTTTCATACTTTGTTAACTCACTCTGATATTAAAATTTCGTATTCTCACTCCAAAACACTTCAAAAACTATGCTTTTTTTCTATGTAAAAATAAACTAACTTTTTTTCATACTTTGTTAACTCACTCTGATATTAAAATTTCGTATTCTCACTCCAAAACACTTCAAAAACTATGCTTTTTTCCCTTCAAAAAATAAACTAACTTTTTTTCATACTTTGTTAACTCACTCTGATATTAAAATTTCGTATTCTCACTCCAAAACACTTCAAAAACTATGCTTTTTTTCTATGTAAAAATAAACTAACTTTTTTTCATACTTTGTTAACTCACTCTGATATTAAAATTTCGTATTCTCACTCCAAAACACTTCAAAAACTATGCTTTTTTTCTATGTAAAAATAAACTAACTTTTTTTCATACTTTGTTAACTCACTCTGATATTAAAATTTCGTATTCTCACTCCAAAACACTTCAAAAACTATGCTTTTTTCCCTTCAAAAAATAAACTAACTTTTTTTCATACTTTGTTAACTCACTCTGATATTAAAATTTCGTATTCTCACTCCAAAACACTTCAAAAACTATGCTTTTTTCCCTTCAAAAAATAAACTAACTTTTTTTATACTTTGTTAACTCACTCTGATATTAAAATTTCGTATTCTCACTCCAAAACACTTCAAAAACTATGCTTTTTTTCTATGTAAAAATAAACTAACTTTTTTTCATACTTTGTTAACTCACTCTGATATTAAAATTTCGTATTCTCACTCAAAAACACTTCAAAAACTATGCTTTTTTTCTATGTAAAAATAAACTAACTTTTTTTCATACTTTGTTAACTCACTCTGATATTAAAATTTCGTATTCTCACTCCAAAACACTTCAAAAACTATGCTTTTTTTCTATGTAAAAATAAACTAACTTTTTTTCATACTTTGTTAACTCACTCTGATATTAAAATTTCGTATTCTCACTCCAAAACACTTCAAAAACTATGCTTTTTTCCCTTCAAAAAATAAACTAACTTTTTTTCATACTTTGTTAACTCACTCTGATATTAAAATTTCGTATTCTCACTCCAAAACACTTCAAAAACTATGCTTTTTTTCTATGTAAAAATAAACTAACTTTTTTTCATACTTTGTTAACTCACTCTGATATTAAAATTTCGTATTCTCACTCCAAAACACTTCAAAAACTATGCTTTTTTTCTATGTAAAAATAAACTAACTTTTTTTCATACTTTGTTAACTCACTCTGATATTAAAATTTCGTATTCTCACTCCAAAACACTTCAAAAACTATGCTTTTTTTCTATGTAAAAATAAACTAACTTTTTTTCATACTTTGTTAACTCACTCTGATATTAAAATTTCGTATTCTCACTCCAAAACACTTCAAAAACTATGCTTTTTTTCTATGTAAAAATAAACTAACTTTTTTTCATACTTTGTTAACTCACTCTGATATTAAAATTTCGTATTCTCACTCCAAAACACTTCAAAAACTATGCTTTTTTCCCTTCAAAAAATAAACTAACTTTTTTTCATACTTTGTTAACTCACTCTGATATTAAAATTTCGTATTCTCACTCCAAAACACTTCAAAAACTATGCTTTTTTCCCTTCAAAAAATAAACTAACTTTTTTTATACTTTGTTAACTCACTCTGATATTAAAATTTCGTATTCTCACTCCAAAACACTTCAAAAACTATGCTTTTTTTCTATGTAAAAATAAACTAACTTTTTTTCATACTTTGTTAACTCACTCTGATATTAAAATTTCGTATTCTCACTCAAAAACACTTCAAAAACTATGCTTTTTTTCTATGTAAAAATAAACTAACTTTTTTTCATACTTTGTTAACTCACTCTGATATTAAAATTTCGTATTCTCACTCCAAAACACTTCAAAAACTATGCTTTTTTTCTATGTAAAAATAAACTAACTTTTTTTCATACTTTGTTAACTCACTCTGATATTAAAATTTCGTATTCTCACTCCAAAACACTTCAAAAACTATGCTTTTTTCCCTTCAAAAAATAAACTAACTTTTTTTCATACTTTGTTAACTCACTCTGATATTAAAATTTCGTATTCTCACTCCAAAACACTTCAAAAACTATGCTTTTTTTCTATGTAAAAATAAACTAACTTTTTTTCATACTTTGTTAACTCACTCTGATATTAAAATTTCGTATTCTCACTCCAAAACACTTCAAAAACTATGCTTTTTTTCTATGTAAAAATAAACTAACTTTTTTTCATACTTTGTTAACTCACTCTGATATTAAAATTTCGTATTCTCACTCCAAAACACTTCAAAAACTATGCTTTTTTCCCTTCAAAAAATAAACTAACTTTTTTTCATACTTTGTTAACTCACTCTGATATTAAAATTTCGTATTCTCACTCCAAAACACTTCAAAAACTATGCTTTTTTTCTATGTAAAAATAAACTAACTTTTTTTCATACTTTGTTAACTCACTCTGATATTAAAATTTCGTATTCTCACTCCAAAACACTTCAAAAACTATGCTTTTTTCCCTTCAAAAAATAAACTAACTTTTTTTCATACTTTGTTAACTCACTCTGATATTAAAATTTCGTATTCTCACTCCAAAACACTTCAAAAACTATGCTTTTTTTCTATGTAAAAATAAACTAACTTTTTTTCATACTTTGTTAACTCACTCTGATATTAAAATTTCGTATTCTCACTCCAAAACACTTCAAAAACTATGCTTTTTTCCCTTCAAAAAATAAACTAACTTTTTTTCATACTTTGTTAACTCACTCTGATATTAAAATTTCGTATTCTCACTCCAAAACACTTCAAAAACTATGCTTTTTTCCCTTCAAAAAATAAACTAACTTTTTTTCATACTTTGTTAACTCACTCTGATATTAAAATTTCGTATTCTCACTCCAAAACACTTCAAAAACTATGCTTTTTTTCTATGTAAAAATAAACTAACTTTTTTTCATACTTTGTTAACTCACTCTGATATTAAAATTTCGTATTCTCACTCCAAAACACTTCAAAAACTATGCTTTTTTTCTATGTAAAAATAAACTAACTTTTTTTCATACTTTGTTAACTCACTCTGATATTAAAATTTCGTATTCTCACTCCAAAACACTTCAAAAACTATGCTTTTTTCCCTTCAAAAAATAAACTAACTTTTTTTCATACTTTGTTAACTCACTCTGATATTAAAATTTCGTATTCTCACTCCAAAACACTTCAAAAACTATGCTTTTTTCCCTTCAAAAAATAAACTAACTTTTTTTCATACTTTGTTAACTCACTCTGATATTAAAATTTCGTATTCTCACTCCAAAACACTTCAAAAACTATGCTTTTTTTCTATGTAAAAATAAACTAACTTTTTTTCATACTTTGTTAACTCACTCTGATATTAAAATTTCGTATTCTCACTCCAAAACACTTCAAAAACTATGCTTTTTTCCCTTCAAAAAATAAACTAACATTTTTTATACTTTGTTAACTCACTCTGATATTAAAATTTCGTATTCTCACTCCAAAACACTTCAAAAACTATGCTTTTTTCCCTTCAAAAAATAAACTAACTTTTTTTCATACTTTGTTAACTCACTCTGATATTAAAATTTCGTATTCTCACTCCAAAACACTTCAAAAACTATGCTTTTTTCCCTTCAAAAAATAAACTAACTTTTTTTCATACTTTGTTAACTCACTCTGATATTAAAATTTCGTATTCTCACTCCAAAACACTTCAAAAACTATGCTTTTTTTCTATGTAAAAATAAACTAACTTTTTTTCATACTTTGTTAACTCACTCTGATATTAAAATTTCGTATTCTCACTCCAAAACACTTCAAAAACTATGCTTTTTTCCCTTCAAAAAATAAACTAACTTTTTTTCATACTTTGTTAACTCACTCTGATATTAAAATTTCGTATTCTCACTCCAAAACACTTCAAAAACTATGCTTTTTTTCTATGTAAAAATAAACTAACTTTTTTTCATACTTTGTTAACTCACTCTGATATTAAAATTTCGTATTCTCACTCCAAAACACTTCAAAAACTATGCTTTTTTTCTATGTAAAAATAAACTAACTTTTTTTCATACTTTGTTAACTCACTCTGATATTAAAATTTCGTATTCTCACTCCAAAACACTTCAAAAACTATGCTTTTTTTCTATGTAAAAATAAACTAACTTTTTTTCATACTTTGTTAACTCACTCTGATATTAAAATTTCGTATTCTCACTCCAAAACACTTCAAAAACTATGCTTTTTTTCTATGTAAAAATAAACTAACTTTTTTTCATACTTTGTTAACTCACTCTGATATTAAAATTTCGTATTCTCACTCCAAAACACTTCAAAAACTATGCTTTTTTTCTATGTAAAAATAAACTAACTTTTTTTCATACTTTGTTAACTCACTCTGATATTAAAATTTCGTATTCTCACTCCAAAACACTTCAAAAACTATGCTTTTTTTCTATGTAAAAATAAACTAACTTTTTTTCATACTTTGTTAACTCACTCTGATATTAAAATTTCGTATTCTCACTCCAAAACACTTCAAAAACTATGCTTTTTTTCTATGTAAAAATAAACTAACTTTTTTTATACTTTGTTAACTCACTCTGATATTAAAATTTCGTATTCTCACTCCAAAACACTTCAAAAACTATGCTTTTTTTCTATGTAAAAATAAACTAACTTTTTTTCATACTTTGTTAACTCACTCTGATATTAAAATTTCGTATTCTCACTCCAAAACACTTCAAAAACTATGCTTTTTTCCCTTCAAAAAATAAACTAACTTTTTTTCATACTTTGTTAACTCACTCTGATATTAAAATTTCGTATTCTCACTCCAAAACACTTCAAAAACTATGCTTTTTTTCTATGTAAAAATAAACTAACTTTTTTTCATACTTTGTTAACTCACTCTGATATTAAAATTTCGTATTCTCACTCCAAAACACTTCAAAAACTATGCTTTTTTTCTATGTAAAAATAAACTAACTTTTTTTCATACTTTGTTAACTCACTCTGATATTAAAATTTCGTATTCTCACTCCAAAACACTTCAAAAACTATGCTTTTTTCCCTTCAAAAAATAAACTAACTTTTTTTCATACTTTGTTAACTCACTCTGATATTAAAATTTCGTATTCTCACTCCAAAACACTTCAAAAACTATGCTTTTTTCCCTTCAAAAAATAAACTAACTTTTTTTATACTTTGTTAACTCACTCTGATATTAAAATTTCGTATTCTCACTCCAAAACACTTCAAAAACTATGCTTTTTTTCTATGTAAAAATAAACTAACTTTTTTTATACTTTGTTAACTCACTCTGATATTAAAATTTCGTATTCTCACTCCAAAACACTTCAAAAACTATGCTTTTTTCCCTTCTAAAAATAAACTAACTTTTTTTCATACTTTGTTAACTCACTCTGATATTAAAATTTCGTATTCTCACTCCAAAACACTTCAAAAACTATGCTTTTTTTCTATGTAAAAATAAACTAACTTTTTTTCATACTTTGTTAACTCACTCTGATATTAAAATTTCGTATTCTCACTCCAAAACACTTCAAAAACTATGCTTTTTTTCTATGTAAAAATAAACTAACTTTTTTTCATACTTTGTTAACTCACTCTGATATTAAAATTTCGTATTCTCACTCCAAAACACTTCAAAAACTATGCTTTTTTCCCTTCAAAAAATAAACTAACTTTTTTTCATACTTTGTTAACTCACTCTGATATTAAAATTTCGTATTCTCACTCCAAAACACTTCAAAAACTATGCTTTTTTTCTATGTAAAAATAAACTAACTTTTTTTCATACTTTGTTAACTCACTCTGATATTAAAATTTCGTATTCTCACTCCAAAACACTTCAAAAACTATGCTTTTTTTCTATGTAAAAATAAACTAACTTTTTTTCATACTTTGTTAACTCACTCTGATATTAAAATTTCGTATTCTCACTCCAAAACACTTCAAAAACTATGCTTTTTTTCTATGTAAAAATAAACTAACTTTTTTTCATACTTTGTTAACTCACTCTGATATTAAAATTTCGTATTCTCACTCCAAAACACTTCAAAAACTATGCTTTTTTTCTATGTAAAAATAAACTAACTTTTTTTCATACTTTGTTAACTCACTCTGATATTAAAATTTCGTATTCTCACTCCAAAACACTTCAAAAACTATGCTTTTTTTCTATGTAAAAATAAACTAACTTTTTTTATACTTTGTTAACTCACTCTGATATTAAAATTTCGTATTCTCACTCCAAAACACTTCAAAAACTATGCTTTTTTTCTATGTAAAAATAAACTAACTTTTTTTCATACTTTGTTAACTCACTCTGATATTAAAATTTCGTATTCTCACTCCAAAACACTTCAAAAACTATGCTTTTTTCCCTTCTAAAAATAAACTAACTTTTTTTCATACTTTGTTAACTCACTCTGATATTAAAATTTCGTATTCTCACTCCAAAACACTTCAAAAACTATGCTTTTTTCCCTTCAAAAAATAAACTAACTTTTTTTCATACTTTGTTAACTCACTCTGATATTAAAATTTCGTATTCTCACTCCAAAACACT
>CAMPDV010004164.1:0-39943 GCA_946699065.1 Loxodes magnus | reverse complement strand
AAGATATGCTTGTAGATGAAAGTTAGCCTATAGAAAAGTGAAGAAGTAAAGTAAGAAAAGAATATCTAATGATAAGTTTTCGTAGCAAGCACTAAAATATAAGTTAGAATATCCAAAATGTTAGTAATTATGTCACGATTACGAATCTGTATTCGGTTTGTCAAGATATGCTTGTAGATGAAAGTTAGCCTATAGAAAAGTGAAGAAGTAAAGTAAGAAAAGAATATCTATGATAAGTTTTCGTAGCAAGCACTAAAATATAAGTTAGAATATCCAAAATGTTAGTTATTATATAATAATTACGAATCTGTATTCGGTTTGTCAAGATATGCTTGTAGATGAAAGTTAGCCTATAGAAAAGTGAAGAAGTAAAGTAAGAAAAGAATATCTAATGATAAGTTTTCGTAGCAAGCACTAAAATATAAGTTAGAATATCCAAAATGTTAGTAATTATGTCACGATTACGAATCTGTATTCGGTTTGTCAAGATATGCTTGTAGATGAAAGTTAGCCTATAGAAAAGTGAAGAAGTAAAGTAAGAAAAGAATATCTAATGATAAGTTTTCGTAGCAAGCACTAAAATATAAGTTAGAATATCCAAAATGTTAGTTATTATATAATAATTACGAATCTGTATTCGGTTTGTCAAGATATGCTTGTAGATGAAAGTTAGCTATAGAAAAGTGAAGAAGTAAAGTAAGAAAAGAATATCTAATGATAAGTTTTCGTAGCAAGCACTAAAATATAAGTTAGAATATCCAAAATGTTAGTAATTATGTCACGATTACGAATCTGTATTCGGTTTGTCAAGATATGCTTGTAGATGAAAGTTAGCCTATAGAAAAGTGAAGAAGTAAAGTAAGAAAAGAATATCTAATGATAAGTTTTCGTAGCAAGCACTAAAATATAAGTTAGAATATCCAAAATGTTAGTTATTATATAATAATTACGAATCTGTATTCGGTTTGTCAAGATATGCTTGTAGATGAAAGTTAGCCTATAGAAAAGTGAAGAAGTAAAGTAAGAAAAGAATATCTAATGATAAGTTTTCGTAGCAAGCACTAAAATATAAGTTAGAATATCCAAAATGTTAGTAATTATGTCACGATTACGAATCTGTATTCGGTTTGTCAAGATATGCTTGTAGATGAAAGTTAGCCTATAGAAAGTGAAGAAGTAAAGTAAGAAAAGGAGATAGAATTTCAGTTTTAAGGAGTATGCTTTGAGAAGTAATAAGTATTTAGAAAAGTGAAGAAGTAAAGTAAGAAAAGAATATCTAATGATAAGTTTTCGTAGCAAGCACTAAAATATAAGTTAGAATATCCAAAATGTTAGTAATTATGTCACGATTACGAATCTGTATTCGGTTTGTCAAGATATGCTTGTAGATGAAAGTTAGCCTATAGAAAGTGAAGAAGTAAAGTAAGAAAAGAATATCTAATGATAAGTTTTCGTAGCAAGCACTAAAATATAAGTTAGAATATCCAAAATGTTAATATTTATATAATAATACGAATCTGTATTCGGTTTGTCAAGATATGCTTGTAGATGAAAGTTAGCCTATAGAAAGTGAAGAAGTAAAGTAAGAAAAGAATATCTAATGATAAGTTTTCGTAGCAAGCAGTAAAATATAAGTTAGAATATCCAAAATGTTAGTAATTATGTCACGATTACGAATCTGTATTCGGTTTGTCAAGATATGCTTGTAGATGAAAGTTAGCCTATAGAAAAGTGAAGAAGTAAAGTAAGAAAAGAATATCTAATGATAAGTTTTCGTAGCAAGCACTAAAATATAAGTTAGAATATCCAAAATGTTAGTAATTATGTCACGATTACGAATCTGTATTCGGTTTGTCAAGATATGCTTGTAGATGAAAGTTAGCCTATAGAAAAGTGAAGAAGTAAAGTAAGAAAAGGAGATAGAATTTCAGTTTTAAGGAGTATGCTTTGAGAAGTAATAAGTATTTAGAAAAGTGAAGAAGTAAAGTAAGAAAAGAATATCTAATGATAAGTTTTCGTAGCAAGCAGTAAAATATAAGTTAGAATATCCAAAATGTTAGTAATTATGTCACGATTACGAATCTGTATTCGGTTTGTCAAGATATGCTTGTAGATGAAAGTTAGCCTATAGAAAAGTGAAGAAGTAAAGTAAGAAAAGAATATCTAATGATAAGTTTTCGTAGCAAGCACTAAAATATAAGTTAGAATATCCAAAATGTTAATATTTATATAATAATTACGAATCTGTATTCGGTTTGTCAAGATATGCTTGTAGATGAAAGTTAGCCTATAGAAAAGTGAAGAAGTAAAGTAAGAAAAGAATATCTAATGATAAGTTTTCGTAGCAAGCAGTAAAATATAAGTTAGAATATCCAAAATGTTAGTAATTATGTCACGATTACGAATCTGTATTCGGTTTGTCAAGATATGCTTGTAGATGAAAGTTAGCCTATAGAAAAGTGAAGAAGTAAAGTAAGAAAAGAATATCTAATGATAAGTTTTCGTAGCAAGCACTAAAATATAAGTTAGAATATCCAAAATATTAATATTTATATAATAATTACGAATCTGTATTCGGTTTGTCAAGATATGCTTGTAGATGAAAGTTAGCCTATAGAAAAGTGAAGAAGTAAAGTAAGAAAAGGAGATAGAATTTCAGTTTTAAGGAGTATGCTTTGAGAAGTAATAAGTATTTAGAAAGTGAAGAAGTAAAGTAAGAAAAGAATATCTAATGATAAGTTTTCGTAGCAAGCAGTAAAATATAAGTTAGAATATCCAAAATGTTAGTAATTATGTCACGATTACGAATCTGTATTCGGTTTGTCAAGATATGCTTGTAGATGAAAGTTAGCCTATAGAAAAGTGAAGAAGTAAAGTAAGAAAAGAATATCTAATGATAAGTTTTCGTAGCAAGCACTAAAATATAAGTTAGAATATCCAAAATGTTAATATTTATATAATAATTACGAATCTGTATTCGGTTTGTCAAGATATGCTTGTAGATGAAAGTTAGCCTATAGAAAAGTGAAGAAGTAAAGTAAGAAAAGAATATCTAATGATAAGTTTTCGTAGCAAGCACTAAAATATAAGTTAGAATATCCAAAATGTTAGTAATTATGTCACGATTACGAATCTGTATTCGGTTTGTCAAGATATGCTTGTAGATGAAAGTTAGCCTATAGAAAAGTGAAGAAGTAAAGTAAGAAAAGAATATCTAATGATAAGTTTTCGTAGCAAGCACTAAAATATAAGTTAGAATATCCAAAATGTTAGTTATTATATAATAATTACGAATCTGTATTCGGTTTGTCAAGATATGCTTGTAGATGAAAGTTAGCCTATAGAAAAGTGAAGAAGTAAAGTAAGAAAAGAATATCTAATGATAAGTTTTCGTAGCAAGCACTAAAATATAAGTTAGAATATCCAAAATGTTAGTAATTATGTCACGATTACGAATCTGTATTCGGTTTGTCAAGATATGCTTGTAGATGAAAGTTAGCCTATAGAAAAGTGAAGAAGTAAAGTAAGAAAAGAATATCTAATGATAAGTTTTCGTAGCAAGCACTAAAATATAAGTTAGAATATCCAAAATGTTAGTTATTATATAATAATTACGAATCTGTATTCGGTTTGTCAAGATATGCTTGTAGATGAAAGTTAGCCTATAGAAAAGTGAAGAAGTAAAGTAAGAAAAGAATATCTAATGATAAGTTTTCGTAGCAAGCACTAAAATATAAGTTAGAATATCCAAAATGTTAGTAATTATGTCACGATTACGAATCTGTATTCGGTTTGTCAAGATATGCTTGTAGATGAAAGTTAGCCTATAGAAAAGTGAAGAAGTAAAGTAAGAAAAGAATATCTAATGATAAGTTTTCGTAGCAAGCACTAAAATATAAGTTAGAATATCCAAAATGTTAGTTATTATATAATAATTACGAATCTGTATTCGGTTTGTCAAGATATGCTTGTAGATGAAAGTTAGCCTATAGAAAAGTGAAGAAGTAAAGTAAGAAAAGAATATCTAATGATAAGTTTTCGTAGCAAGCACTAAAATATAAGTTAGAATATCCAAAATGTTAGTAATTATGTCACGATTACGAATCTGTATTCGGTTTGTCAAGATATGCTTGTAGATGAAAGTTAGCCTATAGAAAAGTGAAGAAGTAAAGTAAGAAAAGAATATCTAATGATAAGTTTTCGTAGCAAGCACTAAAATATAAGTTAGAATATCCAAAATGTTAGTTATTATATAATAATTACGAATCTGTATTCGGTTTGTCAAGATATGCTTGTAGATGAAAGTTAGCCTATAGAAAAGTGAAGAAGTAAGTAAGAAAAGAATATCTAATGATAAGTTTTCGTAGCAAGCACTAAAATATAAGTTAGAATATCCAAAATGTTAGTAATTATGTCACGATTACGAATCTGTATTCGGTTTGTCAAGATATGCTTGTAGATGAAAGTTAGCCTATAGAAAAGTGAAGAAGTAAAGTAAGAAAAGAATATCTAATGATAAGTTTTCGTAGCAAGCACTAAAATATAAGTTAGAATATCCAAAATGTTAGTTATTATATAATAATTACGAATCTGTATTCGGTTTGTCAAGATATGCTTGTAGATGAAAGTTAGCCTATAGAAAAGTGAAGAAGTAAAGTAAGAAAAGAATATCTAATGATAAGTTTTCGTAGCAAGCACTAAAATATAAGTTAGAATATCCAAAATGTTAGTAATTATGTCACGATTACGAATCTGTATTCGGTTTGTCAAGATATGCTTGTAGATGAAAGTTAGCCTATAGAAAAGTGAAGAAGTAAGTAAGAAAAGAATATCTAATGATAAGTTTTCGTAGCAAGCACTAAAATATAAGTTAGAATATCCAAAATGTTAGTTATTATATAATAATTACGAATCTGTATTCGGTTTGTCAAGATATGCTTGTAGATGAAAGTTAGCCTATAGAAAAGTGAAGAAGTAAAGTAAGAAAAGAATATCTAATGATAAGTTTTCGTAGCAAGCACTAAAATATAAGTTAGAATATCCAAAATGTTAGTAATTATGTCACGATTACGAATCTGTATTCGGTTTGTCAAGATATGCTTGTAGATGAAAGTTAGCCTATAGAAAAGTGAAGAAGTAAAGTAAGAAAAGGAGATAGAATTTCAGTTTTAAGGAGTATGCTTTGAGAAGTAATAAGTATTTAGAAAAGTGAAGAAGTAAAGTAAGAAAAGAATATCTAATGATAAGTTTTCGTAGCAAGCACTAAAATATAAGTTAGAATATCCAAAATGTTAGTAATTATGTCACGATTACGAATCTGTATTCGGTTTGTCAAGATATGCTTGTAGATGAAAGTTAGCCTATAGAAAAGTGAAGAAGTAAAGTAAGAAAAGAATATCTAATGATAAGTTTTCGTAGCAAGCACTAAAATATAAGTTAGAATATCCAAAATGTTAGTTATTATATAATAATTACGAATCTGTATTCGGTTTGTCAAGATATGCTTGTAGATGAAAGTTAGCCTATAGAAAAGTGAAGAAGTAAAGTAAGAAAAGAATATCTAATGATAAGTTTTCGTAGCAAGCACTAAAATATAAGTTAGAATATCCAAAATGTTAGTAATTATGTCACGATTACGAATCTGTATTCGGTTTGTCAAGATATGCTTGTAGATGAAAGTTAGCCTATAGAAAAGTGAAGAAGTAAAGTAAGAAAAGGAGATAGAATTTCAGTTTTAAGGAGTATGCTTTGAGAAGTAATAAGTATTTAGAAAAGTGAAGAAGTAAAGTAAGAAAAGAATATCTAATGATAAGTTTTCGTAGCAAGCACTAAAATATAAGTTAGAATATCCAAAATGTTAGTAATTATGTCACGATTACGAATCTGTATTCGGTTTGTCAAGATATGCTTGTAGATGAAAGTTAGCCTATAGAAAAGTGAAGAAGTAAAGTAAGAAAGAATATCTAATGATAAGTTTTCGTAGCAAGCACTAAAATATAAGTTAGAATATCCAAAATGTTAATATTTATATAATAATTACGAATCTGTATTTGGTTTGTCAAGATATGCTTGTAGATGAAAGTTAGCCTATAGAAAAGTGAAGAAGTAAAGTAAGAAAAGAATATCTAATGATAAGTTTTCGTAGCAAGCAGTAAAATATAAGTTAGAATATCCAAAATGTTAGTAATTATGTCACGATTACGAATCTGTATTCGGTTTGTCAAGATATGCTTGTAGATGAAAGTTAGCCTATAGAAAAGTGAAGAAGTAAAGTAAGAAAAGAATATCTAATGATAAGTTTTCGTAGCAAGCACTAAAATATAAGTTAGAATATCCAAAATGTTAGTAATTATGTCACGATTACGAATCTGTATTCGGTTTGTCAAGATATGCTTGTAGATGAAAGTTAGCCTATAGAAAAGTGAAGAAGTAAAGTAAGAAAAGGAGATAGAATTTCAGTTTTAAGGAGTATGCTTTGAGAAGTAATAAGTATTTAGAAAAGTGAAGAAGTAAAGTAAGAAAAGAATATCTAATGATAAGTTTTCGTAGCAAGCAGTAAAATATAAGTTAGAATATCCAAAATGTTAGTAATTATGTCACGATTACGAATCTGTATTCGGTTTGTCAAGATATGCTTGTAGATGAAAGTTAGCCTATAGAAAAGTGAAGAAGTAAAGTAAGAAAAGAATATCTAATGATAAGTTTTCGTAGCAAGCACTAAAATATAAGTTAGAATATCCAAAATGTTAATATTTATATAATAATTACGAATCTGTATTCGGTTTGTCAAGATATGCTTGTAGATGAAGTTAGCCTATAGAAAAGTGAAGAAGTAAAGTAAGAAAAGAATATCTAATGATAAGTTTTCGTAGCAAGCAGTAAAATATAAGTTAGAATATCCAAAATGTTAGTAATTATGTCACGATTACGAATCTGTATTCGGTTTGTCAAGATATGCTTGTAGATGAAAGTTAGCCTATAGAAAAGTGAAGAAGTAAAGTAAGAAAAGAATATCTAATGATAAGTTTTCGTAGCAAGCACTAAAATATAAGTTAGAATATCCAAAATATTAATATTTATATAATAATTACGAATCTGTATTCGGTTTGTCAAGATATGCTTGTAGATGAAAGTTAGCCTATAGAAAAGTGAAGAAGTAAAGTAAGAAAAGGAGATAGAATTTCAGTTTTAAGGAGTATGCTTTGAGAAGTAATAAGTATTTAGAAAAGTGAAGAAGTAAAGTAAGAAAAGAATATCTAATGATAAGTTTTCGTAGCAAGCAGTAAAATATAAGTTAGAATATCCAAAATGTTAGTAATTATGTCACGATTACGAATCTGTATTCGGTTTGTCAAGATATGCTTGTAGATGAAAGTTAGCCTATAGAAAAGTGAAGAAGTAAAGTAAGAAAAGGAGATAGAATTTCAGTTTTAAGGAGTATGCTTTGAGAAGTAATAAGTATTTAGAAAAGTGAAGAAGTAAAGTAAGAAAAGAATATCTAATGATAAGTTTTCGTAGCAAGCAGTAAAATATAAGTTAGAATATCCAAAATGTTAGTAATTATGTCACGATTACGAATCTGTATTCGGTTTGTCAAGATATGCTTGTAGATGAAAGTTAGCCTATAGAAAAGTGAAGAAGTAAAGTAAGAAAAGAATATCTAATGATAAGTTTTCGTAGCAAGCACTAAAATATAAGTTAGAATATCCAAAATGTTAATATTTATATAATAATTACGAATCTGTATTCGGTTTGTCAAGATATGCTTGTAGATGAAAGTTAGCCTATAGAAAAGTGAAGAAGTAAAGTAAGAAAAGAATATCTAATGATAAGTTTTCGTAGCAAGCAGTAAAATATAAGTTAGAATATCCAAAATGTTAGTAATTATGTCACGATTACGAATCTGTATTCGGTTTGTCAAGATATGCTTGTAGATGAAAGTTAGCCTATAGAAAAGTGAAGAAGTAAAGTAAGAAAAGAATATCTAATGATAAGTTTTCGTAGCAAGCACTAAAATATAAGTTAGAATATCCAAAATATTAATATTTATATAATAATTACGAATCTGTATTCGGTTTGTCAAGATATGCTTGTAGATGAAAGTTAGCCTATAGAAAAGTGAAGAAGTAAAGTAAGAAAAGGAGATAGAATTTCAGTTTTAAGGAGTATGCTTTGAGAAGTAATAAGTATTTAGAAAAGTGAAGAAGTAAAGTAAGAAAAGAATATCTAATGATAAGTTTTCGTAGCAAGCAGTAAAATATAAGTTAGAATATCCAAAATGTTAGTAATTATGTCACGATTACGAATCTGTATTCGGTTTGTCAAGATATGCTTGTAGATGAAAGTTAGCCTATAGAAAAGTGAAGAAGTAAAGTAAGAAAAGAATATCTAATGATAAGTTTTCGTAGCAAGCACTAAAATATAAGTTAGAATATCCAAAATGTTAGTTATTATATAATAATTACGAATCTGTATTCGGTTTGTCAAGATATGCTTGTAGATGAAAGTTAGCCTATAGAAAAGTGAAGAAGTAAAGTAAGAAAAGAATATCTAATGATAAGTTTTCGTAGCAAGCACTAAAATATAAGTTAGAATATCCAAAATGTTAGTAATTATGTCACGATTACGAATCTGTATTCGGTTTGTCAAGATATGCTTGTAGATGAAAGTTAGCCTATAGAAAGTGAAGAAGTAAAGTAAGAAAAGAATATCTAATGATAAGTTTTCGTAGCAAGCACTAAAATATAAGTTAGAATATCCAAAATGTTAGTTATTATATAATAATTACGATCTGTATTCGGTTTGTCAAGATATGCTTGTAGATGAAAGTTAGCCTATAGAAAAGTGAAGAAGTAAAGTAAGAAAAGAATATCTAATGATAAGTTTTCGTAGCAAGCACTAAAATATAAGTTAGAATATCCAAAATGTTAGTAATTATGTCACGATTACGATCTGTATTCGGTTTGTCAAGATATGCTTGTAGATGAAAGTTAGCCTATAGAAAAGTGAAGAAGTAAAGTAAGAAAAGAATATCTAATGATAAGTTTTCGTAGCAAGCACTAAAATATAAGTTAGAATATCCAAAATGTTAGTTATTATATAATAATTACGAATCTGTATTCGGTTTGTCAAGATATGCTTGTAGATGAAAGTTAGCCTATAGAAAAGTGAAGAAGTAAAGTAAGAAAAGAATATCTAATGATAAGTTTTCGTAGCAAGCACTAAAATATAAGTTAGAATATCCAAAATGTTAGTAATTATGTCACGATTACGAATCTGTATTCGGTTTGTCAAGATATGCTTGTAGATGAAAGTTAGCCTATAGAAAAGTGAAGAAGTAAAGTAAGAAAAGGAGATAGAATTTCAGTTTTAAGGAGTATGCTTTGAGAAGTAATAAGTATTTAGAAAAGTGAAGAAGTAAAGTAAGAAAGAATATCTAATGATAAGTTTTCGTAGCAAGCAGTAAAATATAAGTTAGAATATCCAAAATGTTAGTAATTATGTCACGATTACGAATCTGTATTCGGTTTGTCAAGATATGCTTGTAGATGAAAGTTAGCCTATAGAAAAGTGAAGAAGTAAAGTAAGAAAAGAATATCTAATGATAAGTTTTCGTAGCAAGCACTAAAATATAAGTTAGAATATCCAAAATGTTAATATTTATATAATAATTACGAATCTGTATTCGGTTTGTCAAGATATGCTTGTAGATGAAAGTTAGCCTATAGAAAAGTGAAGAAGTAAAGTAAGAAAAGAATATCTAATGATAAGTTTTCGTAGCAAGCAGTAAAATATAAGTTAGAATATCCAAAATGTTAGTAATTATGTCACGATTACGAATCTGTATTCGGTTTGTCAAGATATGCTTGTAGATGAAAGTTAGCCTATAGAAAAGTGAAGAAGTAAAGTAAGAAAAGAATATCTAATGATAAGTTTTCGTAGCAAGCACTAAAATATAAGTTAGAATATCCAAAATGTTAGTAATTATGTCACGATTACGAATCTGTATTCGGTTTGTCAAGATATGCTTGTAGATGAAAGTTAGCCTATAGAAAAGTGAAGAAGTAAAGTAAGAAAGGAGATAGAATTTCAGTTTTAAGGAGTATGCTTTGAGAAGTAATAAGTATTTAGAAAAGTGAAGAAGTAAAGTAAGAAAAGAATATCTAATGATAAGTTTTCGTAGCAAGCAGTAAAATATAAGTTAGAATATCCAAAATGTTAGTAATTATGTCACGATACGAATCTGTATTCGGTTTGTCAAGATATGCTTGTAGATGAAAGTTAGCCTATAGAAAAGTGAAGAAGTAAAGTAAGAAAAGAATATCTAATGATAAGTTTTCGTAGCAAGCACTAAAATATAAGTTAGAATATCCAAAATGTTAATATTTATATAATAATTACGAATCTGTATTCGGTTTGTCAAGATATGCTTGTAGATGAAAGTTAGCCTATAGAAAAGTGAAGAAGTAAAGTAAGAAAAGAATATCTAATGATAAGTTTTCGTAGCAAGCAGTAAAATATAAGTTAGAATATCCAAAATGTTAGTAATTATGTCACGATTACGAATCTGTATTCGGTTTGTCAAGATATGCTTGTAGATGAAAGTTAGCCTATAGAAAAGTGAAGAAGTAAAGTAAGAAAAGAATATCTAATGATAAGTTTTCGTAGCAAGCACTAAAATATAAGTTAGAATATCCAAAATATTAATATTTATATAATAATTACGAATCTGTATTCGGTTTGTCAAGATATGCTTGTAGATGAAAGTTAGCCTATAGAAAAGTGAAGAAGTAAAGTAAGAAAAGGAGATAGAATTTCAGTTTTAAGGAGTATGCTTTGAGAAGTAATAAGTATTTAGAAAAGTGAAGAAGTAAAGTAAGAAAAGAATATCTAATGATAAGTTTTCGTAGCAAGCAGTAAAATATAAGTTAGAATATCCAAAATGTTAGTAATTATGTCACGATTACGAATCTGTATTCGGTTTGTCAAGATATGCTTGTAGATGAAAGTTAGCCTATAGAAAAGTGAAGAAGTAAAGTAAGAAAAGGAGATAGAATTTCAGTTTTAAGGAGTATGCTTATAGAAGTAATAAGTATTTAGAAAAGTGAAGAAGTAAAGTAAGAAAAGAATATCTAATGATAAGTTTTCGTAGCAAGCACTAAAATATAAGTTAGAATATCCAAAATGTTAGTAATTATGTCACGATTACGAATCTGTATTCGGTTTGTCAAGATATGCTTGTAGATGAAAGTTAGCCTATAGAAAAGTGAAGAAGTAAAGTAAGAAAAGGAGATAGAATTTCAGTTTTAAGGAGTATGCTTTGAGAAGTAATAAGTATTTAGAAAAGTGAAGAAGTAAAGTAAGAAAAGAATATCTAATGATAAGTTTTCGTAGCAAGCACTAAAATATAAGTTAGAATATCCAAAATGTTAGTTATTATATAATAATTACGAATCTGTATTCGGTTTGTCAAGATATGCTTGTAGATGAAAGTTAGCCTATAGAAAAGTGAAGAAGTAAAGTAAGAAAAGGAGATAGAATTTCAGTTTTAAGGAGTATGCTTTGAGAAGTAATAAGTATTTAGAAAAGTGAAGAAGTAAAGTAAGAAAAGAATATCTAATGATAAGTTTTCGTAGCAAGCACTAAAATATAAGTTAGAATATCCAAAATGTTAGTTATTATATAATAATTACGAATCTGTATTCGGTTTGTCAAGATATGTTGTAGATGAAAGTTAGCCTATAGAAAAGTGAAGAAGTAAAGTAAGAAAAGGAGATAGAATTTCAGTTTTAAGGAGTATGCTTTGAGAAGTAATAAGTATTTAGAAAAGTGAAGAAGTAAAGTAAGAAAAGAATATCTAATGATAAGTTTTCGTAGCAAGCAGTAAAATATAAGTTAGAATATCCAAAATGTTAGTAATTATGTCACGATTACGAATCTGTATTCGGTTTGTCAAGATATGCTTGTAGATGAAAGTTAGCCTATAGAAAAGTGAAGAAGTAAAGTAAGAAAAGGAGATAGAATTTCAGTTTTAAGGAGTATGCTTTGAGAAGTAATAAGTATTTAGAAAAGTGAAGAAGTAAAGTAAGAAAAGAATATCTAATGATAAGTTTTCGTAGCAAGCACTAAAATATAAGTTAGAATATCCAAAATGTTAGTAATTATGTCACGATTACGAATCTGTATTCGGTTTGTCAAGATATGCTTGTAGATGAAAGTTAGCCTATAGAAAAGTGAAGAAGTAAAGTAAGAAAAGGAGATAGAATTTCAGTTTTAAGGAGTATGCTTTGAGAAGTAATAAGTATTTAGAAAAGTGAAGAAGTAAAGTAAGAAAAGAATATCTAATGATAAGTTTTCGTAGCAAGCACTAAAATATAAGTTAGAATATCCAAAATGTTAGTTATTATATAATAATTACGAATCTGTATTCGGTTTGTCAAGATATGCTTGTAGATGAAAGTTAGCCTATAGAAAAGTGAAGAAGTAAAGTAAGAAAAGGAGATAGAATTTCAGTTTTAAGGAGTATGCTTTGAGAAGTAATAAGTATTTAGAAAAGTGAAGAAGTAAAGTAAGAAAAGAATATCTAATGATAAGTTTTCGTAGCAAGCAGTAAAATATAAGTTAGAATATCCAAAATGTTAGTAATTATGTCACGATTACGAATCTGTATTCGGTTTGTCAAGATATGCTTGTAGATGAAAGTTAGCCTATAGAAAAGTGAAGAAGTAAAGTAAGAAAAGGAGATAGAATTTCAGTTTTAAGGAGTATGCTTTGAGAAGTAATAAGTATTTAGAAAAGTGAAGAAGTAAAGTAAGAAAAGAATATCTAATGATAAGTTTTCGTAGCAAGCACTAAAATATAAGTTAGAATATCCAAAATGTTAGTAATTATGTCACGATTACGAATCTGTATTCGGTTTGTCAAGATATGCTTGTAGATGAAAGTTAGCCTATAGAAAAGTGAAGAAGTAAAGTAAGAAAAGGAGATAGAATTTCAGTTTTAAGGAGTATGCTTTGAGAAGTAATAAGTATTTAGAAAGTGAAGAAGTAAAGTAAGAAAAGAATATCTAATGATAAGTTTTCGTAGCAAGCACTAAAATATAAGTTAGAATATCCAAAATGTTAGTTATTATATAATAATTACGAATCTGTATTCGGTTTGTCAAGATATGCTTGTAGATGAAAGTTAGCCTATAGAAAAGTGAAGAAGTAAAGTAAGAAAAGGAGATAGAATTTCAGTTTTAAGGAGTATGCTTTGAGAAGTAATAAGTATTTAGAAAAGTGAAGAAGTAAAGTAAGAAAAGAATATCTAATGATAAGTTTTCGTAGCAAGCACTAAAATATAAGTTAGAATATCCAAAATGTTAGTAATTATGTCACGATTACGAATCTGTATTCGGTTTGTCAAGATATGCTTGTAGATGAAAGTTAGCCTATAGAAAAGTGAAGAAGTAAAGTAAGAAAGGAGATAGAATTTCAGTTTTAAGGAGTATGCTTTGAGAAGTAATAAGTATTTAGAAAAGTGAAGAAGTAAAGTAAGAAAGAATATCTAATGATAAGTTTTCGTAGCAAGCACTAAAATATAAGTTAGAATATCCAAAATGTTAGTTATTATATAATAACTAACATTTTGGATATTCTAACTTATATTTTAGTGCTTGCTACGAAAACTTATCATTAGATATTCTTTTCTTACTTTACTTCTTCACTTTTCTAAATACTTATTACTTCTCAAAGCATACTCCTTAAAACTGAAATTCTATCTCCTTTTCTTACTTTACTTCTTCACTTTTCTATAGGCTAACTTTCATCTACAAGCATATCTTGACAAACCGAATACAGATTCGTAATCGTGACATAATTACTAACATTTTGGATATTCTAACTTATATTTTAGTGCTTGCTACGAAAACTTATCATTAGATATTCTTTTCTTACTTTACTTCTTCACTTTTCTAAATACTTATTACTTCTCAAAGCATACTCCTTAAAACTGAAATTCTATTCCTTTTTCTTACTTTACTTCTTCACTTTTCTATAGGCTAACTTTCATCTACAAGCATATCTTGACAAACCGAATACAGATTCGTAATTATTATATAATAACTAACATTTTGGATATTCTAACTTATATTTTAGTGCTTGCTACGAAAACTTATCATTAGATATTCTTTTTCTTACTTTACTTCTTCACTTTTCTAAATACTTATTACTTCTCAAAGCATACTCCTTAAAACTGAAATTCTATCTCCTTTTCTTACTTTACTTCTTCACTTTTCTATAGGCTAACTTTCATCTACAAGCATATCTTGACAAACCGAATACAGATTCGTAATCGTGACATAATTACTAACATTTTGGATATTCTAACTTATATTTTAGTGCTTGCTACGAAAACTTATCATTAGATATTCTTTTCTTACTTTACTTCTTCACTTTTCTAAATACTTATTACTTCTCAAAGCATACTCCTTAAAACTGAAATTCTATCTCCTTTTCTTACTTTACTTCTTCACTTTTCTATAGGCTAACTTTCATCTACAAGCATATCTTGACAAACCGAATACAGATTCGTAATCGTGACATAATTACTAACATTTTGGATATTCTAACTTATATTTTACTGCTTGCTACGAAAACTTATCATTAGATATTCTTTTCTTACTTTACTTCTTCACTTTTTCTAAATACTTATTACTTCTCAAAGCATACTCCTTAAAACTGAAATTCTATCTCCTTTTCTTACTTTACTTCTTCACTTTTCTATAGGCTAACTTTCATCTACAAGCATATCTTGACAAACCGAATACAGATTCGTAATTATTATATAATAACTAACATTTTGGATATTCTAACTTATATTTTAGTGCTTGCTACGAAAACTTATCATTAGATATTCTTTTCTTACTTTACTTCTTCACTTTTCTAAATACTTATTACTTCTCAAAGCATACTCCTTAAAACTGAAATTCTATCTCCTTTTCTTACTTTACTTCTTCACTTTTCTATAGGCTAACTTTCATCTACAAGCATATCTTGACAAACCGAATACAGATTCGTAATCGTGACATAATTACTAACATTTTGGATATTCTAACTTATATTTTAGTGCTTGCTACGAAAAACTTATCATTAGATATTCTTTTCTTACTTTACTTCTTCACTTTTCTAAATACTTATTACTTCTCAAAGCATACTCCTTAAAACTGAAATTCTATCTCCTTTTCTTACTTTACTTCTTCACTTTTCTATAGGCTAACTTTCATCTACAAGCATATCTTGACAAACCGAA
This sequence comes from Loxodes magnus, assembly GCA_946699065.1. NCBI lineage: Eukaryota > Ciliophora > Karyorelictea > Loxodida > Loxodidae > Loxodes > Loxodes magnus. The sequence continues at coordinate 24,652 of CAMPDV010004164.1, read as the reverse complement.
TACAGATTCGTAATCGTGACATAATTACTAACATTTTGGATATTCTAACTTATATTTTACTGCTTGCTACGAAAACTTATCATTAGATATTCTTTTCTTACTTTACTTCTTCACTTTTCTAAATACTTATTACTTCTCAAAGCATACTCCTTAAAACTGAAATTCTATCTCCTTTTCTTACTTTACTTCTTCACTTTTCTATAGGCTAACTTTCATCTACAAGCATATCTTGACAAACCGAATACAGATTCGTAATTATTATATAATAACTAACATTTTGGATATTCTAACTTATATTTTAGTGCTTGCTACGAAAACTTATCATTAGATATTCTTTTCTTACTTTACTTCTTCACTTTTCTAAATACTTATTACTTCTCAAAGCATACTCCTTAAAACTGAAATTCTATCTCCTTTTCTTACTCTTACTTCTTCACTTTTCTATAGGCTAACTTTCATCTACAAGCATATCTTGACAAACCGAATACAGATTCGTAATTATTATATAATAACTAACATTTTGGATATTCTAACTTATATTTTAGTGCTTGCTACGAAAACTTATCATTAGATATTCTTTTCTTACTTTACTTCTTCACTTTTCTAAATACTTATTACTTCTCAAAGCATACTCCTTAAAACTGAAATTCTATCTCCTTTTCTTACTTTACTTCTTCACTTTTCTATAGGCTAACTTTCATCTACAAGCATATCTTGACAAACCGAATACAGATTCGTAATCGTGACATAATTACTAACATTTTGGATATTCTAACTTATATTTTAGTGCTTGCTACGAAAACTTATCATTAGATATTCTTTTCTTACTTTACTTCTTCACTTTTCTAAATACTTATTACTTCTATAAGCATACTCCTTAAAACTGAAATTCTATCTCCTTTTCTTACTTTACTTCTTCACTTTTCTATAGGCTAACTTTCATCTACAAGCATATCTTGACAAACCGAATACAGATTCGTAATCGTGACATAATTACTAACATTTTGGATATTCTAACTTATATTTTACTGCTTGCTACGAAAACTTATCATTAGATATTCTTTTCTTACTTTACTTCTTCACTTTTCTAAATACTTATTACTTCTCAAAGCATACTCCTTAAAACTGAAATTCTATCTCCTTTTCTTACTTTACTTCTTCACTTTTCTATAGGCTAACTTTCATCTACAAGCATATCTTGACAAACCGAATACAGATTCGTAATTATTATATAAATATTAATATTTTGGATATTCTAACTTATATTTTAGTGCTTGCTACGAAAACTTATCATTAGATATTCTTTTCTTACTTTACTTCTTCACTTTTCTATAGGCTAACTTTCATCTACAAGCATATCTTGACAAACCGAATACAGATTCGTAATCGTGACATAATTACTAACATTTTGGATATTCTAACTTATATTTTACTGCTTGCTACGAAAACTTATCATTAGATATTCTTTTCTTACTTTACTTCTTCACTTTTCTATAGGCTAACTTTCATCTACAAGCATATCTTGACAAACCGAATACAGATTCGTAATTATTATATAAATATTAACATTTTGGATATTCTAACTTATATTTTAGTGCTTGCTACGAAAACTTATCATTAGATATTCTTTTCTTACTTTACTTCTTCACTTTTCTATAGGCTAACTTTCATCTACAAGCATATCTTGACAAACCGAATACAGATTCGTAATCGTGACATAATTACTAACATTTTGGATATTCTAACTTATATTTTACTGCTTGCTACGAAAACTTATCATTAGATATTCTTTTCTTACTTTACTTCTTCACTTTTCTAAATACTTATTACTTCTCAAAGCATACTCCTTAAAACTGAAATTCTATCTCCTTTTCTTACTTTACTTCTTCACTTTTCTATAGGCTAACTTTCATCTACAAGCATATCTTGACAAACCGAATACAGATTCGTAATCGTGACATAATTACTAACATTTTGGATATTCTAACTTATATTTTAGTGCTTGCTACGAAAACTTATCATTAGATATTCTTTTCTTACTTTACTTCTTCACTTTTCTATAGGCTAACTTTCATCTACAAGCATATCTTGACAAACCGAATACAGATTCGTAATCGTGACATAATTACTAACATTTTGGATATTCTAACTTATATTTTACTGCTTGCTACGAAAACTTATCATTAGATATTCTTTTCTTACTTTACTTCTTCACTTTTCTATAGGCTAACTTTCATCTACAAGCATATCTTGACAAACCGAATACAGATTCGTAATTATTATATAAATATTAACATTTTGGATATTCTAACTTATATTTTAGTGCTTGCTACGAAAACTTATCATTAGATATTCTTTTCTTACTTTACTTCTTCACTTTTCTATAGGCTAACTTTCATCTACAAGCATATCTTGACAAACCGAATACAGATTCGTAATCGTGACATAATTACTAACATTTTGGATATTCTAACTTATATTTTACTGCTTGCTACGAAAACTTATCATTAGATATTCTTTTCTTACTTTACTTCTTCACTTTTCTAAATACTTATTACTTCTCAAAGCATACTCCTTAAAACTGAAATTCTATCTCCTTTTCTTACTTTACTTCTTCACTTTTCTATAGGCTAACTTTCATCTACAAGCATATCTTGACAAACCCGAATAAGATTCGTAATCGTGACATAATTACTAACATTTTGGATATTCTAACTTATATTTTAGTGCTTGCTACGAAAACTTATCATTAGATATTCTTTTCTTACTTTACTTCTTCACTTTTCTATAGGCTAACTTTCATCTACAAGCATATCTTGACAAACCGAATACAGATTCGTAATTATTATATAATAACTAACATTTTTGGATATTCTAACTTATATTTAGTGCTTGCTACGAAAACTTATCATTAGATATTCTTTTCTTACTTTACTTCTTCACTTTTCTATAGGCTAACTTTCATCTACAAGCATATCTTGACAAACCGAATACAGATTCGTAATCGTGACATAATTACTAACATTTTGGATATTCTAACTTATATTTTAGTGCTTGCTACGAAAACTTATCATTAGATATTCTTTTCTTACTTTACTTCTTCACTTTTCTATAGGCTAACTTTCATCTACAAGCATATCTTGACAAACCGAATACAGATTCGTAATTATTATATAATAACTAACATTTTGGATATTCTAACTTATATTTTAGTGCTTGCTACGAAAACTTATCATTAGATATTCTTTTCTTACTTTACTTCTTCACTTTTCTATAGGCTAACTTTCATCTACAAGCATATCTTGACAAACCGAATACAGATTCGTAATCGTGACATAATTACTAACATTTTGGATATTCTAACCTTATATTTTAGTGCTTGCTACGAAAACTTATCATTAGATATTCTTTTTCTTACTTTACTTCTTCACTTTTCTATAGGCTAACTTTCATCTACAAGCATATCTTGACAAACCGAATACAGATTCGTAATTATTATATAATAACTAACATTTTGGATATTCTAACTTATATTTTAGTGCTTGCTACGAAAACTTATCATTAGATATTCTTTTCTTACTTTACTTCTTCACTTTTCTATAGGCTAACTTTCATCTACAAGCATATCTTGACAAACCGAATACAGATTCGTAATCGTGACATAATTACTAACATTTTGGATATTCTAACTTATATTTTACTGCTTGCTACGAAAACTTATCATTAGATATTCTTTTCTTACTTTACTTCTTCACTTTTCTAAATACTTATTACTTCTCAAAGCATACTCCTTAAAACTGAAATTCTATCTCCTTTTCTTACTTTACTTCTTCACTTTTCTATAGGCTAACTTTCATCTACAAGCATATCTTGACAAACCGAATACAGATTCGTAATTATTATATAAATATTAATATTTTGGATATTCTAACTTATATTTTAGTGCTTGCTACGAAAACTTATCATTAGATATTCTTTTCTTACTTTACTTCTTCACTTTTCTATAGGCTAACTTTCATCTACAAGCATATCTTGACAAACCGAATACAGATTCGTAATCGTGACATAATTACTAACATTTTGGATATTCTAACTTATATTTTACTGCTTGCTACGAAAACTTATCATTAGATATTCTTTTCTTACTTTACTTCTTCACTTTTCTATAGGCTAACTTTCATCTACAAGCATATCTTGACAAACCGAATACAGATTCGTAATTATTATATAAATATTAACATTTTGGATATTCTAACTTATATTTTAGTGCTTGCTACGAAAACTTATCATTAGATATTCTTTTCTTACTTTACTTCTTCACTTTTCTATAGGCTAACTTTCATCTACAAGCATATCTTGACAAACCGAATACAGATTCGTAATCGTGACATAATTACTAACATTTTGGATATTCTAACTTATATTTTACTGCTTGCTACGAAAACCTTATCATTAGATATTCTTTTCTTACTTTACTTCTTCACTTTTCTAAATACTTATTACTTCTCAAAGCATACTCCTTAAAACTGAAATTCTATCTCCTTTTCTTACTTTACTTCTTCACTTTTCTATAGGCTAACTTTCATCTACAAGCATATCTTGACAAACCGAATACAGATTCGTAATCGTGACATAATTACTAACATTTTGGATATTCTAACTTATATTTTACTGCTTGCTACGAAAACTTATCATTAGATATTCTTTTCTTACTTTACTTCTTCACTTTTCTAAATACTTATTACTTCTCAAAGCATACTCCTTAAAACTGAAATTCTATCTCCTTTTCTTACTTTACTTCTTCACTTTTCTATAGGCTAACTTTCATCTACAAGCATATCTTGACAAACCGAATACAGATTCGTAATTATTATATAAATATTAATATTTTGGATATTCTAACTTATATTTTAGTGCTTGCTACGAAAACTTATCATTAGATATTCTTTTCTTACTTTACTTCTTCACTTTTCTATAGGCTAACTTTCATCTACAAGCATATCTTGACAAACCGAATACAGATTCGTAATCGTGACATAATTACTAACATTTTGGATATTCTAACTTATATTTTACTGCTTGCTACGAAAACTTATCATTAGATATTCTTTTCTTACTTTACTTCTTCACTTTTCTATAGGCTAACTTTCATCTACAAGCATATCTTGACAAACCGAATACAGATTCGTAATTATTATATAAATATTAACATTTTGGATATTCTAACTTATATTTTAGTGCTTGCTACGAAAACTTATCATTAGATATTCTTTTCTTACTTTACTTCTTCACTTTTCTATAGGCTAACTTTCATCTACAAGCATATCTTGACAAACCGAATACAGATTCGTAATCGTGACATAATTACTAACATTTTGGATATTCTAACTTATATTTTACTGCTTGCTACGAAAACTTATCATTAGATATTCTTTTCTTACTTTACTTCTTCACTTTTCTAAATACTTATTACTTCTCAAAGCATACTCCTTAAAACTGAAATTCTATCTCCTTTTCTTACTTTACTTCTTCACTTTTCTATAGGCTAACTTTCATCTACAAGCATATCTTGACAAACCGAATACAGATTCGTAATCGTGACATAATTACTAACATTTTGGATATTCTAACTTATATTTTAGTGCTTGCTACGAAAACTTATCATTAGATATTCTTTTCTTACTTTACTTCTTCACTTTTCTATAGGCTAACTTTCATCTACAAGCATATCTTGACAAACCGAATACAGATTCGTAATCGTGACATAATTACTAACATTTTGGATATTCTAACTTATATTTTACTGCTTGCTACGAAAACTTATCATTAGATATTCTTTTCTTACTTTACTTCTTCACTTTTCTATAGGCTAACTTTCATCTACAAGCATATCTTGACAAACCAAATACAGATTCGTAATTATTATATAAATATTAACATTTTGGATATTCTAACTTATATTTTAGTGCTTGCTACGAAAACTTATCATTAGATATTCTTTTCTTACTTTACTTCTTCACTTTTCTATAGGCTAACTTTCATCTACAAGCATATCTTGACAAACCGAATACAGATTCGTAATCGTGACATAATTACTAACATTTTGGATATTCTAACTTATATTTTAGTGCTTGCTACGAAAACTTATCATTAGATATTCTTTTCTTACTTTACTTCTTCACTTTTCTAAATACTTATTACTTCTCAAAGCATACTCCTTAAAACTGAAATTCTATCTCCTTTTCTTACTTTACTTCTTCACTTTTCTATAGGCTAACTTTCATCTACAAGCATATCTTGACAAACCGAATACAGATTCGTAATCGTGACATAATTACTAACATTTTGGATATTCTAACTTATATTTTAGTGCTTGCTACGAAAACTTATCATTAGATATTCTTTTCTTACTTTACTTCTTCACTTTTCTATAGGCTAACTTTCATCTACAAGCATATCTTGACAAACCGAATACAGATTCGTAATTATTATATAATAACTAACATTTTGGATATTCTAACTTATATTTTAGTGCTTGCTACGAAAACTTATCATTAGATATTCTTTTCTTACTTTACTTCTTCACTTTTCTATAGGCTAACTTTCATCTACAAGCATATCTTGACAAACCGAATACAGATTCGTAATCGTGACATAATTACTAACATTTTGGATATTCTAACTTATATTTTAGTGCTTGCTACGAAAACTTATCATTAGATATTCTTTTCTTACTTTACTTCTTCACTTTTCTAAATACTTATTACTTCTCAAAGCATACTCCTTAAAACTGAAATTCTATCTCCTTTTCTTACTTTACTTCTTCACTTTTCTATAGGCTAACTTTCATCTACAAGCATATCTTGACAAACCGAATACAGATTCGTAATCGTGACATAATTACTAACATTTTGGATATTCTAACTTATATTTTAGTGCTTGCTACGAAAACTTATCATTAGATATTCTTTTCTTACTTTACTTCTTCACTTTTCTATAGGCTAACTTTCATCTACAAGCATATCTTGACAAACCGAATACAGATTCGTAATTATTATATAATAACTAACATTTTGGATATTCTAACTTATATTTTAGTGCTTGCTACGAAAACTTATCATTAGATATTCTTTTCTTACTTTACTTCTTCACTTTTCTATAGGCTAACTTTCATCTACAAGCATATCTTGACAAACCGAATACAGATTCGTAATCGTGACATAATTACTAACATTTTGGATATTCTAACTTATATTTTACTGCTTGCTACGAAAACTTATCATTAGATATTCTTTTCTTACTTTACTTCTTCACTTTTCTATAGGCTAACTTTCATCTACAAGCATATCTTGACAAACCGAATACAGATTCGTAATTATTATATAAATATTAACATTTTGGATATTCTAACTTATATTTTAGTGCTTGCTACGAAAACTTATCATTAGATATTCTTTTCTTACTTTACTTCTTCACTTTTCTATAGGCTAACTTTCATCTACAAGCATATCTTGACAAACCGAATACAGATTCGTAATCGTGACATAATTACTAACATTTTGGATATTCTAACTTATATTTTAGTGCTTGCTACGAAAACTTATCATTAGATATTCTTTTCTTACTTTACTTCTTCACTTTTCTATAGGCTAACTTTCATCTACAAGCATATCTTGACAAACCGAATACAGATTCGTAATTATTATATAATAACTAACATTTTGGATATTCTAACTTATATTTTAGTGCTTGCTACGAAAACTTATCATTAGATATTCTTTTCTTACTTTACTTCTTCACTTTTCTATAGGCTTAACTTTCATCTACAAGCATATCTTGACAAACTGAAATACAGATTCGTAATCGTGACATAATTACTAACACTTTTGGATATTCTAACTTATATTTTAGTGCTATCTACGACAAACTTATCATTAGATATTCTTTTCTTACTTTACTTCTTCACTTTTCTATAGGCTAACTTATCATCTACAAGCATATGCTACGACAAACCGATACAGATTAGTATATTATTTTATTAACTAACATTCTTCATATTCTAAATACTTATACTTCTCAAAGCTTGCTACTTAAAACTTATCATTAGATATCTCCTTTTCTTACTTTACTTCTTCACTTTTCTATAGGCTAACTTTCATCTACAAGCATATCTTGACAAACCGAATACAGATTCGTAATCGTGACATAATTACTAACATTTTGGATATTCTAACTTATATTTTAGTGCTTGCTACGAAAACTTATCATTAGATATTCTTTTCTTACTTTACTTCTTCACTTTTCTATATAACTTTCATCTACAAGCATATCTCAAAGCGAATACAGATTCGTTTATTATATAATAACTAACAATATCTAACTTATATTTTAGTGCTTGCTACGAAAACTTTCATTAGATATTCTTTTCTTACTTTACTTCTTCACTTTTCTATAGGCTAACTTTCATCTACAAGCATATCTTGACAAACCGAATACAGATTCGTAATCGTGACATAATTACTAACATTTTGGATATTCTAACTTATATTTTAGTGCTTGCTACGAAAACTTATCATTAGATATTCTTTTCTTACTTTACTTCTTCACTTTTCTATAGGCTAACTTTCATCTACAAGCATATCTTGACAAACCGAATACAGATTCGTAATTATTATATAATAACTAACATTTTGGATATTCTAACTTATATTTTAGTGCTTGCTACGAAAACTTATCATTAGATATTCTTTTCTTACTTTACTTCTTCACTTTTCTAAATAACTTTCATTACAAGCATATCTTGACAAACCGAATACAGATTCGTAATCGTGACATAAACTAACATGGATATTCTAACTTATATTTTAGTGCTTGCTACGAAAACTTTCATTAGATATTCTTTTCTTACTTTACTTCTTCACTTTTCTATAGGCTAACTTTCATCTACAAGCATATCTTGACAAACCGAATACAGATTCGTAATTATGATATAAATACTAACATTTTGGATATTCTAACTTATATTTTAGTGCTTGCTACGAAAACTTATCATTAGATATTCTTTTCTTACTTTACTTCTTCACTTTTCTATAGGCTAACTTTCATCTACAAGCATATCTTGACAAACCGAATACAGATTCGTAATCGTGACATAATAACTAACATTTTGGATATTCTAACTTATATTTTAGTGCTTGCTACGAAAACTTATCATTAGATATTCTTTTCTTACTTTACTTCTTCACTTTTCTAAATACTTATTACTTCTCAAAGCATACTCCTTAAAACTGAAATTCTATCTCCTTTTCTTACTTTACTTCTTCACTTTTCTATAGGCTAACTTTCATCTACAAGCATATCTTGACAAACCGAATACAGATTCGTAATTATTATATAAATATTAATATTTTGGATATTCTAACTTATATTTTAGTGCTTGCTACGAAAACTTATCATTAGATATTCTTTTCTTACTTTACTTCTTCACTTTTCTATAGGCTAACTTTCATCTACAAGCATATCTTGACAAACCGAATACAGATTCGTAATCGTGACATAATTACTAACATTTTGGATATTCTAACTTATATTTTACTGCTTGCTACGAAAACTTATCATTAGATATTCTTTTCTTACTTTACTTCTTCACTTTTCTATAGGCTAACTTTCATCTACAAGCATATCTTGACAAACCGAATACAGATTCGTAATTATTATATAAATATTAACATTTTGGATATTCTAACTTATATTTTAGTGCTTGCTACGAAAACTTATCATTAGATATTCTTTTCTTACTTTACTTCTTCACTTTTCTATAGGCTAACTTTCATCTACAAGCATATCTTGACAAACCGAATACAGATTCGTAATCGTGACATAATTACTAACATTTTGGATATTCTAACTTATATTTTACTGCTTGCTACGAAAACTTATCATTAGATATTCTTTTCTTACTTTACTTCTTCACTTTTCTATACTTATTACTTCTCAAAGGCTATCTCCTTTTCTTACTTTACTTCTTCATCTATAGGCAACTTTCATCTACAAGCATATCTTGACAAACCGAATACAGATTCGTAATCGTGACATAATAACTAACATTTTGGATATTCTAACTTATATTTTAGTGCTTGCTACGAAAACTTATCATTAGATATTCTTTTCTTACTTTACTTCTTCACTTTTCTATACTAACTTTCTCTACAAGCATACTCTTGACAAACCGAAATACAGATCTCGTAATCGTACTTTATTACTTCACTTTTCTATAGGCTAACTTATATCTTACAAGCATATGCTACGAAAACTTATCATTACATATTCGTAATTATTACTTTACTTCTAACATTTTGGATAGGCTAACTTATCATCTACAGTGCATATGCTACGACAAACTTAATCAGATTAGTATATTATTTTCTTAATATTAACATTTTGGATATTCTAACTTATATTTTACTGCTTGCTACGAAAACTTATCATTAGATATTCTTTTCTTACTTTACTTCTTCACTTTTCTATAGGCTAACTTTCATCTACAAGCATATCTTGACAAACCGAATACAGATTCGTAATCGTGACATAATTACTAACATTTTGGATATTCTAACTTATATTTTAGTGCTTGCTACGAAAACTTATCATTAGATATTCTTTTCTTACTTTACTTCTTCACTTTTCTAAATACTTATTACTTCTCAAAGCATACTCCTTAAAACTGAAATTCTATCTCCTTTTCTTACTTTACTTCTTCACTTTTCTATAGGCTAACTTTCATCTACAAGCATATCTTGACAAACCGAATACAGATTCGTAATCGTGACATAATTACTAACATTTTGGATATTCTAACTTATATTTTAGTGCTTGCTACGAAAACTTATCATTAGATATTCTTTTCTTACTTTACTTCTTCACTTTTCTATAGGCTAACTTTCATCTACAAGCATATCTTGACAAACCGAATACAGATTCGTAATTATTATATAATAACTAACATTTTGGATATTCTAACTTATATTTTAGTGCTTGCTACGAAAACTTATCATTAGATATTCTTTTCTTACTTTACTTCTTCACTTTTCTATAGGCTAACTTTCATCTACAAGCATATCTTGACAAACCGAATACAGATTCGTAATCGTGACATAATTACTAACATTTTGGATATTCTAACTTATATTTTAGTGCTTGCTACGAAAACTTATCATTAGATATTCTTTTCTTACTTTACTTCTTCACTTTTCTATAGGCTAACTTTCATCTACAAGCATATCTTGACAAACCGAATACAGATTCGTAATTATTATATAATAACTAACATTTTGGATATTCTAACTTATATTTTAGTGCTTGCTACGAAAACTTATCATTAGATATTCTTTTCTTACTTTACTTCTTCACTTTTCTATAGGCTAACTTTCATCTACAAGCATATCTTGACAAACCGAATACAGATTCGTAATCGTGACATAATTACTAACATTTTGGATATTCTAACTTATATTTTAGTGCTTGCTACGAAAACTTATCATTAGATATTCTTTTCTTACTTTACTTCTTCACTTTTCTATAGGCTAACTTTCATCTACAAGCATATCTTGACAAACCGAATACAGATTCGTAATTATTATATAATAACTAACATTTTGGATATTCTAACTTATATTTTAGTGCTTGCTACGAAAACTTATCATTAGATATTCTTTTCTTACTTTACTTCTTCACTTTTCTATAGGCTAACTTTCATCTACAAGCATATCTTGACAAACCGAATACAGATTCGTAATCGTGACATAATTACTAACATTTTGGATATTCTAACTTATATTTTAGTGCTTGCTACGAAAACTTATCATTAGATATTCTTTTCTTACTTTACTTCTTCACTTTTCTATAGGCTAACTTTCATCTACAAGCATATCTTGACAAACCGAATACAGATTCGTAATTATTATATAAATATTAACATTTTGGATATTCTAACTTATATTTTAGTGCTTGCTACGAAAACTTATCATTAGATATTCTTTTCTTACTTTACTTCTTCACTTTTCTATAGGCTAACTTTCATCTACAAGCATATCTTGACAAACCGAATACAGATTCGTAATCGTGACATAATTACTAACATTTTGGATATTCTAACTTATATTTTACTGCTTGCTACGAAAACTTATCATTAGATATTCTTTTCTTACTTTACTTCTTCACTTTTCTAAATACTTATTACTTCTCAAAGCATACTCCTTAAAACTGAAATTCTATCTCCTTTTCTTACTTTACTTCTTCACTTTTCTATAGGCTAACTTTCATCTACAAGCATATCTTGACAAACCGAATACAGATTCGTAATCGTGACATAATTACTAACATTTTGGATATTCTAACTTATATTTTAGTGCTTGCTACGAAAACTTATCATTAGATATTCTTTTCTTACTTTACTTCTTCACTTTTCTATAGGCTAACTTTCATCTACAAGCATATCTTGACAAACCGAATACAGATTCGTAATTATTATATAATAACTAACATTTTGGATATTCTAACTTATATTTTAGTGCTTGCTACGAAAACTTATCATTAGATATTCTTTTCTTACTTTACTTCTTCACTTTTCTATAGGCTAACTTTCATCTACAAGCATATCTTGACAAACCGAATACAGATTCGTAATTATTATATAAATATTAACATTTTGGATATTCTAACTTATATTTTAGTGCTTGCTACGAAAACTTATCATTAGATATTCTTTTCTTACTTTACTTCTTCACTTTTCTATAGGCTAACTTTCATCTACAAGCATATCTTGACAAACCGAATACAGATTCGTAATCGTGACATAATTACTAACATTTTGGATATTCTAACTTATATTTTACTGCTTGCTACGAAAACTTATCATTAGATATTCTTTTCTTACTTTACTTCTTCACTTTTCTAAATACTTATTACTTCTCAAAGCATACTCCTTAAAACTGAAATTCTATCTCCTTTTCTTACTTTACTTCTTCACTTTTCTATAGGCTAACTTTCATCTACAAGCATATCTTGACAAACCGAATACAGATTCGTAATCGTGACATAATTACTAACATTTTGGATATTCTAACTTATATTTTAGTGCTTGCTACGAAAACTTATCATTAGATATTCTTTTCTTACTTTACTTCTTCACTTTTCTATAGGCTAACTTTCATCTACAAGCATATCTTGACAAACCGAATACAGATTCGTAATTATTATATAATAACTAACATTTTGGATATTCTAACTTATATTTTAGTGCTTGCTACGAAAACTTATCATTAGATATTCTTTTCTTACTTTACTTCTTCACTTTTCTATAGGCTAACTTTCATCTACAAGCATATCTTGACAAACCGAATACAGATTCGTAATCGTGACATAATTACTAACATTTTGGATATTCTAACTTATATTTTACTGCTTGCTACGAAAACTTATCATTAGATATTCTTTTCTTACTTTACTTCTTCACTTTTCTATAGGCTAACTTTCATCTACAAGCATATCTTGACAAACCGAATACAGATTCGTAATCGTGACATAATTACTAACATTTTGGATATTCTAACTTATATTTTACTGCTTGCTACGAAAACTTATCATTAGATATTCTTTTCTTACTTTACTTCTTCACTTTTCTAAATACTTATTACTTCTCAAAGCATACTCCTTAAAACTGAAATTCTATCTCCTTTTCTTACTTTACTTCTTCACTTTTCTATAGGCTAACTTTCATCTACAAGCATATCTTGACAAACCGAATACAGATTCGTAATCGTGACATAATTACTAACATTTTGGATATTCTAACTTATATTTTAGTGCTTGCTACGAAAACTTATCATTAGATATTCTTTTCTTACTTTACTTCTTCACTTTTCTATAGGCTAACTTTCATCTACAAGCATATCTTGACAAACCGAATACAGATTCGTAATTATTATATAATAACTAACATTTTGGATATTCTAACTTATATTTTAGTGCTTGCTACGAAAACTTATCATTAGATATTCTTTTCTTACTTTACTTCTTCACTTTTCTATAGGCTAACTTTCATCTACAAGCATATCTTGACAAACCGAATACAGATTCGTAATCGTGACATAATTACTAACATTTTGGATATTCTAACTTATATTTTACTGCTTGCTACGAAAACTTATCATTAGATATTCTTTTCTTACTTTACTTCTTCACTTTTCTATAGGCTAACTTTCATCTACAAGCATATCTTGACAAACCGAATACAGATTCGTAATCGTGACATAATTACTAACATTTTGGATATTCTAACTTATATTTTACTGCTTGCTACGAAAACTTATCATTAGATATTCTTTTCTTACTTTACTTCTTCACTTTTCTAAATACTTATTACTTCTCAAAGCATACTCCTTAAAACTGAAATTCTATCTCCTTTTCTTACTTTACTTCTTCACTTTTCTATAGGCTAACTTTCATCTACAAGCATATCTTGACAAACCGAATACAGATTCGTAATCGTGACATAATTACTAACATTTTGGATATTCTAACTTATATTTTAGTGCTTGCTACGAAAACTTATCATTAGATATTCTTTTCTTACTTTACTTCTTCACTTTTCTATAGGCTAACTTTCATCTACAAGCATATCTTGACAAACCGAATACAGATTCGTAATTATTATATAAATATTAACATTTTGGATATTCTAACTTATATTTTAGTGCTTGCTACGAAAACTTATCATTAGATATTCTTTTCTTACTTTACTTCTTCACTTTTCTATAGGCTAACTTTCATCTACAAGCATATCTTGACAAACCGAATACAGATTCGTAATTATTATATAATAACTAACATTTTGGATATTCTAACTTATATTTTAGTGCTTGCTACGAAAACTTATCATTAGATATTCTTTTCTTACTTTACTTCTTCACTTTTCTATAGGCTAACTTTCATCTACAAGCATATCTTGACAAACCGAATACAGATTCGTAATTATTATATAAATATTAACATTTTGGATATTCTAACTTATATTTTAGTGCTTGCTACGAAAACTTATCATTAGATATTCTTTTCTTACTTTACTTCTTCACTTTTCTATAGGCTAACTTTCATCTACAAGCATATCTTGACAAACCGAATACAGATTCGTAATCGTGACATAATTACTAACATTTTGGATATTCTAACTTATATTTTACTGCTTGCTACGAAAACTTATCATTAGATATTCTTTTCTTACTTTACTTCTTCACTTTTCTAAATACTTATTACTTCTCAAAGCATACTCCTTAAAACTGAAATTCTATCTCCTTTTCTTACTTTACTTCTTCACTTTTCTATAGGCTAACTTTCATCTACAAGCATATCTTGACAAACCGAATACAGATTCGTAATCGTGACATAATTACTAACATTTTGGATATTCTAACTTATATTTTAGTGCTTGCTACGAAAACTTATCATTAGATATTCTTTTCTTACTTTACTTCTTCACTTTTCTATAGGCTAACTTTCATCTACAAGCATATCTTGACAAACCGAATACAGATTCGTAATTATTATATAAATATTAACATTTTGGATATTCTAACTTATATTTTAGTGCTTGCTACGAAAACTTATCATTAGATATTCTTTTCTTACTTTACTTCTTCACTTTTCTATAGGCTAACTTTCATCTACAAGCATATCTTGACAAACCGAATACAGATTCGTAATCGTGACATAATTACTAACATTTTGGATATTCTAACTTATATTTTACTGCTTGCTACGAAAACTTATCATTAGATATTCTTTTCTTACTTTACTTCTTCACTTTTCTAAATACTTATTACTTCTCAAAGCATACTCCTTAAAACTGAAATTCTATCTCCTTTTCTTACTTTACTTCTTCACTTTTCTATAGGCTAACTTTCATCTACAAGCATATCTTGACAAACCGAATACAGATTCGTAATCGTGACATAATTACTAACATTTTGGATATTCTAACTTATATTTTAGTGCTTGCTACGAAAACTTATCATTAGATATTCTTTTCTTACTTTACTTCTTCACTTTTCTATAGGCTAACTTTCATCTACAAGCATATCTTGACAAACCGAATACAGATTCGTAATTATTATATAAATATTAACATTTTGGATATTCTAACTTATATTTTAGTGCTTGCTACGAAAACTTATCATTAGATATTCTTTTCTTACTTTACTTCTTCACTTTTCTATAGGCTAACTTTCATCTACAAGCATATCTTGACAAACCGAATACAGATTCGTAATTATTATATAATAACTAACATTTTGGATATTCTAACTTATATTTTAGTGCTTGCTACGAAAACTTATCATTAGATATTCTTTTCTTACTTTACTTCTTCACTTTTCTATAGGCTAACTTTCATCTACAAGCATATCTTGACAAACCGAATACAGATTCGTAATTATTATATAAATATTAACATTTTGGATATTCTAACTTATATTTTAGTGCTTGCTACGAAAACTTATCATTAGATATTCTTTTCTTACTTTACTTCTTCACTTTTCTATAGGCTAACTTTCATCTACAAGCATATCTTGACAAACCGAATACAGATTCGTAATCGTGACATAATTACTAACATTTTGGATATTCTAACTTATATTTTACTGCTTGCTACGAAAACTTATCATTAGATATTCTTTTCTTACTTTACTTCTTCACTTTTCTAAATACTTATTACTTCTCAAAGCATACTCCTTAAAACTGAAATTCTATCTCCTTTTCTTACTTTACTTCTTCACTTTTCTATAGGCTAACTTTCATCTACAAGCATATCTTGACAAACCGAATACAGATTCGTAATCGTGACATAATTACTAACATTTTGGATATTCTAACTTATATTTTAGTGCTTGCTACGAAAACTTATCATTAGATATTCTTTTCTTACTTTACTTCTTCACTTTTCTATAGGCTAACTTTCATCTACAAGCATATCTTGACAAACCGAATACAGATTCGTAATTATTATATAAATATTAACATTTTGGATATTCTAACTTATATTTTAGTGCTTGCTACGAAAACTTATCATTAGATATTCTTTTCTTACTTTACTTCTTCACTTTTCTATAGGCTAACTTTCATCTACAAGCATATCTTGACAAACCGAATACAGATTCGTAATCGTGACATAATTACTAACATTTTGGATATTCTAACTTATATTTTACTGCTTGCTACGAAAACTTATCATTAGATATTCTTTTCTTACTTTACTTCTTCACTTTTCTAAATACTTATTACTTCTCAAAGCATACTCCTTAAAACTGAAATTCTATCTCCTTTTCTTACTTTACTTCTTCACTTTTCTATAGGCTAACTTTCATCTACAAGCATATCTTGACAAACCGAATACAGATTCGTAATCGTGACATAATTACTAACATTTTGGATATTCTAACTTATATTTTAGTGCTTGCTACGAAAACTTATCATTAGATATTCTTTTCTTACTTTACTTCTTCACTTTTCTATAGGCTAACTTTCATCTACAAGCATATCTTGACAAACCGAATACAGATTCGTAATTATTATATAAATATTAACATTTTGGATATTCTAACTTATATTTTAGTGCTTGCTACGAAAACTTATCATTAGATATTCTTTTCTTACTTTACTTCTTCACTTTTCTATAGGCTAACTTTCATCTACAAGCATATCTTGACAAACCGAATACAGATTCGTAATCGTGACATAATTACTAACATTTTGGATATTCTAACTTATATTTTACTGCTTGCTACGAAAACTTATCATTAGATATTCTTTTCTTACTTTACTTCTTCACTTTTCTAAATACTTATTACTTCTCAAAGCATACTCCTTAAAACTGAAATTCTATCTCCTTTTCTTACTTTACTTCTTCACTTTTCTATAGGCTAACTTTCATCTACAAGCATATCTTGACAAACCGAATACAGATTCGTAATCGTGACATAATTACTAACATTTTGGATATTCTAACTTATATTTTAGTGCTTGCTACGAAAACTTATCATTAGATATTCTTTTCTTACTTTACTTCTTCACTTTTCTATAGGCTAACTTTCATCTACAAGCATATCTTGACAAACCGAATACAGATTCGTAATTATTATATAAATATTAACATTTTGGATATTCTAACTTATATTTTAGTGCTTGCTACGAAAACTTATCATTAGATATTCTTTTCTTACTTTACTTCTTCACTTTTCTATAGGCTAACTTTCATCTACAAGCATATCTTGACAAACCGAATACAGATTCGTAATCGTGACATAATTACTAACATTTTGGATATTCTAACTTATATTTTACTGCTTGCTACGAAAACTTATCATTAGATATTCTTTTCTTACTTTACTTCTTCACTTTTCTAAATACTTATTACTTCTCAAAGCATACTCCTTAAAACTGAAATTCTATCTCCTTTTCTTACTTTACTTCTTCACTTTTCTATAGGCTAACTTTCATCTACAAGCATATCTTGACAAACCGAATACAGATTCGTAATCGTGACATAATTACTAACATTTTGGATATTCTAACTTATATTTTAGTGCTTGCTACGAAAACTTATCATTAGATATTCTTTTCTTACTTTACTTCTTCACTTTTCTATAGGCTAACTTTCATCTACAAGCATATCTTGACAAACCGAATACAGATTCGTAATTATTATATAAATATTAACATTTTGGATATTCTAACTTATATTTTAGTGCTTGCTACGAAAACTTATCATTAGATATTCTTTTCTTACTTTACTTCTTCACTTTTCTATAGGCTAACTTTCATCTACAAGCATATCTTGACAAACCGAATACAGATTCGTAATCGTGACATAATTACTAACATTTTGGATATTCTAACTTATATTTTACTGCTTGCTACGAAAACTTATCATTAGATATTCTTTTCTTACTTTACTTCTTCACTTTTCTAAATACTTATTACTTCTCAAAGCATACTCCTTAAAACTGAAATTCTATCTCCTTTTCTTACTTTACTTCTTCACTTTTCTATAGGCTAACTTTCATCTACAAGCATATCTTGACAAACCGAATACAGATTCGTAATCGTGACATAATTACTAACATTTTGGATATTCTAACTTATATTTTAGTGCTTGCTACGAAAACTTATCATTAGATATTCTTTTCTTACTTTACTTCTTCACTTTTCTATAGGCTAACTTTCATCTACAAGCATATCTTGACAAACCGAATACAGATTCGTAATTATTATATAATAACTAACATTTTGGATATTCTAACTTATATTTTAGTGCTTGCTACGAAAACTTATCATTAGATATTCTTTTCTTACTTTACTTCTTCACTTTTCTATAGGCTAACTTTCATCTACAAGCATATCTTGACAAACCGAATACAGATTCGTAATCGTGACATAATTACTAACATTTTGGATATTCTAACTTATATTTTACTGCTTGCTACGAAAACTTATCATTAGATATTCTTTTCTTACTTTACTTCTTCACTTTTCTATAGGCTAACTTTCATCTACAAGCATATCTTGACAAACCGAATACAGATTCGTAATCGTGACATAATTACTAACATTTTGGATATTCTAACTTATATTTTACTGCTTGCTACGAAAACTTATCATTAGATATTCTTTTCTTACTTTACTTCTTCACTTTTCTAAATACTTATTACTTCTCAAAGCATACTCCTTAAAACTGAAATTCTATCTCCTTTTCTTACTTTACTTCTTCACTTTTCTATAGGCTAACTTTCATCTACAAGCATATCTTGACAAACCGAATACAGATTCGTAATCGTGACATAATTACTAACATTTTGGATATTCTAACTTATATTTTAGTGCTTGCTACGAAAACTTATCATTAGATATTCTTTTCTTACTTTACTTCTTCACTTTTCTATAGGCTAACTTTCATCTACAAGCATATCTTGACAAACCGAATACAGATTCGTAATTATTATATAAATATTAACATTTTGGATATTCTAACTTATATTTTAGTGCTTGCTACGAAAACTTATCATTAGATATTCTTTTCTTACTTTACTTCTTCACTTTTCTATAGGCTAACTTTCATCTACAAGCATATCTTGACAAACCGAATACAGATTCGTAATCGTGACATAATTACTAACATTTTGGATATTCTAACTTATATTTTACTGCTTGCTACGAAAACTTATCATTAGATATTCTTTTCTTACTTTACTTCTTCACTTTTCTAAATACTTATTACTTCTCAAAGCATACTCCTTAAAACTGAAATTCTATCTCCTTTTCTTACTTTACTTCTTCACTTTTCTATAGGCTAACTTTCATCTACAAGCATATCTTGACAAACCGAATACAGATTCGTAATCGTGACATAATTACTAACATTTTGGATATTCTAACTTATATTTTAGTGCTTGCTACGAAAACTTATCATTAGATATTCTTTTCTTACTTTACTTCTTCACTTTTCTATAGGCTAACTTTCATCTACAAGCATATCTTGACAAACCGAATACAGATTCGTAATTATTATATAATAACTAACATTTTGGATATTCTAACTTATATTTTAGTGCTTGCTACGAAAACTTATCATTAGATATTCTTTTCTTACTTTACTTCTTCACTTTTCTATAGGCTAACTTTCATCTACAAGCATATCTTGACAAACCGAATACAGATTCGTAATCGTGACATAATTACTAACATTTTGGATATTCTAACTTATATTTTACTGCTTGCTACGAAAACTTATCATTAGATATTCTTTTCTTACTTTACTTCTTCACTTTTCTATAGGCTAACTTTCATCTACAAGCATATCTTGACAAACCGAATACAGATTCGTAATCGTGACATAATTACTAACATTTTGGATATTCTAACTTATATTTTACTGCTTGCTACGAAAACTTATCATTAGATATTCTTTTCTTACTTTACTTCTTCACTTTTCTAAATACTTATTACTTCTCAAAGCATACTCCTTAAAACTGAAATTCTATCTCCTTTTCTTACTTTACTTCTTCACTTTTCTATAGGCTAACTTTCATCTACAAGCATATCTTGACAAACCGAATACAGATTCGTAATCGTGACATAATTACTAACATTTTGGATATTCTAACTTATATTTTAGTGCTTGCTACGAAAACTTATCATTAGATATTCTTTTCTTACTTTACTTCTTCACTTTTCTATAGGCTAACTTTCATCTACAAGCATATCTTGACAAACCGAATACAGATTCGTAATTATTATATAATAACTAACATTTTGGATATTCTAACTTATATTTTAGTGCTTGCTACGAAAACTTATCATTAGATATTCTTTTCTTACTTTACTTCTTCACTTTTCTATAGGCTAACTTTCATCTACAAGCATATCTTGACAAACCGAATACAGATTCGTAATCGTGACATAATTACTAACATTTTGGATATTCTAACTTATATTTTAGTGCTTGCTACGAAAACTTATCATTAGATATTCTTTTCTTACTTTACTTCTTCACTTTTCTATAGGCTAACTTTCATCTACAAGCATATCTTGACAAACCGAATACAGATTCGTAATTATTATATAAATATTAACATTTTGGATATTCTAACTTATATTTTAGTGCTTGCTACGAAAACTTATCATTAGATATTCTTTTCTTACTTTACTTCTTCACTTTTCTATAGGCTAACTTTCATCTACAAGCATATCTTGACAAACCGAATACAGATTCGTAATTATTATATAATAACTAACATTTTGGATATTCTAACTTATATTTTAGTGCTTGCTACGAAAACTTATCATTAGATATTCTTTTCTTACTTTACTTCTTCACTTTTCTATAGGCTAACTTTCATCTACAAGCATATCTTGACAAACCGAATACAGATTCGTAATCGTGACATAATTACTAACATTTTGGATATTCTAACTTATATTTTAGTGCTTGCTACGAAAACTTATCATTAGATATTCTTTTCTTACTTTACTTCTTCACTTTTCTATAGGCTAACTTTCATCTACAAGCATATCTTGACAAACCGAATACAGATTCGTAATTATTATATAAATATTAACATTTTGGATATTCTAACTTATATTTTAGTGCTTGCTACGAAAAACTTATCATTAGATATTCTTTTCTTACTTTACTTCTTCACTTTTCTATAGGCTAACTTTCATCTACAAGCATATCTTGACAAACCGAATACAGATTCGTAATCGTGACATAATTACTAACATTTTGGATATTCTAACTTATATTTTAGTGCTTGCTACGAAAACTTATCATTAGATATTCTTTTCTTACTTTACTTCTTCACTTTTCTATAGGCTAACTTTCATCTACAAGCATATCTTGACAAACCGAATACAGATTCGTAATTATTATATAATAACTAACATTTTGGATATTCTAACTTATATTTTAGTGCTTGCTACGAAAACTTATCATTAGATATTCTTTTCTTACTTTACTTCTTCACTTTTCTATAGGCTAACTTTCATCTACAAGCATATCTTGACAAACCGAATACAGATTCGTAATCGTGACATAATTACTAACATTTTGGATATTCTAACTTATATTTTAGTGCTTGCTACGAAAACTTATCATTAGATATTCTTTTCTTACTTTACTTCTTCACTTTTCTATAGGCTAACTTTCATCTACAAGCATATCTTGACAAACCGAATACAGATTCGTAATCGTGACATAATTACTAACATTTTGGATATTCTAACTTATATTTTACTGCTTGCTACGAAAACTTATCATTAGATATTCTTTTCTTACTTTACTTCTTCACTTTTCTATAGGCTAACTTTCATCTACAAGCATATCTTGACAAACCGAATACAGATTCGTAATCGTGACATAATTACTAACATTTTGGATATTCTAACTTATATTTTACTGCTTGCTACGAAAACTTATCATTAGATATTCTTTTCTTACTTTACTTCTTCACTTTTCTAAATACTTATTACTTCTCAAAGCATACTCCTTAAAACTGAAATTCTATCTCCTTTTCTTACTTTACTTCTTCACTTTTCTATAGGCTAACTTTCATCTACAAGCATATCTTGACAAACCGAATACAGATTCGTAATCGTGACATAATTACTAACATTTTGGATATTCTAACTTATATTTTAGTGCTTGCTACGAAAACTTATCATTAGATATTCTTTTCTTACTTTACTTCTTCACTTTTCTATAGGCTAACTTTCATCTACAAGCATATCTTGACAAACCGAATACAGATTCGTAATTATTATATAATAACTAACATTTTGGATATTCTAACTTATATTTTAGTGCTTGCTACGAAAACTTATCATTAGATATTCTTTTCTTACTTTACTTCTTCACTTTTCTATAGGCTAACTTTCATCTACAAGCATATCTTGACAAACCGAATACAGATTCGTAATCGTGACATAATTACTAACATTTTGGATATTCTAACTTATATTTTAGTGCTTGCTACGAAAACTTATCATTAGATATTCTTTTCTTACTTTACTTCTTCACTTTTCTATAGGCTAACTTTCATCTACAAGCATATCTTGACAAACCGAATACAGATTCGTAATTATTATATAAATATTAACATTTTGGATATTCTAACTTATATTTTAGTGCTTGCTACGAAAACTTATCATTAGATATTCTTTTCTTACTTTACTTCTTCACTTTTCTATAGGCTAACTTTCATCTACAAGCATATCTTGACAAACCGAATACAGATTCGTAATTATTATATAATAACTAACATTTTGGATATTCTAACTTATATTTTAGTGCTTGCTACGAAAACTTATCATTAGATATTCTTTTCTTACTTTACTTCTTCACTTTTTCTATAGGCTAACTTTCATCTACAAGCATATCTTGACAAACCGAATACAGATTCGTAATCGTGACATAATTACTAACATTTTGGATATTCTAACTTATATTTTAGTGCTTGCTACGAAAACTTATCATTAGATATTCTTTTCTTACTTTACTTCTTCACTTTTCTATAGGCTAACTTTCATCTACAAGCATATCTTGACAAACCGAATACAGATTCGTAATTATTATATAATAACTAACATTTTGGATATTCTAACTTATATTTTAGTGCTTGCTACGAAAACTTATCATTAGATATTCTTTTCTTACTTTACTTCTTCACTTTTCTATAGGCTAACTTTCATCTACAAGCATATCTTGACAAACCGAATACAGATTCGTAATCGTGACATAATTACTAACATTTTGGATATTCTAACTTATATTTTAGTGCTTGCTACGAAAACTTATCATTAGATATTCTTTTCTTACTTTACTTCTTCACTTTTCTATAGGCTAACTTTCATCTACAAGCATATCTTGACAAACCGAATACAGATTCGTAATTATTATATAATAACTAACATTTTGGATATTCTAACTTATATTTTAGTGCTTGCTACGAAAACTTATCATTAGATATTCTTTTCTTACTTTACTTCTTCACTTTTCTATAGGCTAACTTTCATCTACAAGCATATCTTGACAAACCGAATACAG
>CAMPDV010004163.1:0-34390 GCA_946699065.1 Loxodes magnus | reverse complement strand
GTTTAAGCTTTGATAAGAAAAGAGTAAGTAGTTAGTTTTAAAAGTAAAGTGAAGAAGAAAAGTAAGAAAAGAAGAGTAATTTCATTTTTTAAGTGTTGAAGCTTTGATAAGAAAAGAGTAAGTAGTTAGTTTTAAAAGTAAAGTGAAGAAGAAAAGTAAGAAAAGAAGAGTAATTTCATTTTTTAAGTGTTGAAGCTTTGATAAGAAAAGAGTAAGTAGTTAGTTTTAAAAGTAAAGTAAAGAAGAAAAGTAAGAAAAGAAGAGTAATTTCATTTTTTAAGTGTTGAAGCTTTGATAAGAAAAGAGTAAGTAGTTAGTTTTAAAAGTAAAGTAAAGAAGAAAAGTAAGAAAAGAAGAGTAGATTCAGTTTTTAAGTGTTGAAGCTTTGATGAGAAAAGAGTAATTAGTTAGTTTTAAAAGTAAAGTGAAGAAGAAAAGTAAGAAAAGAAGAGTAGATTCAGTTTTTAAGTGTTGAAGCTTTGATAAGAAAAGAGTAAGTAGTTAGTTTTAAAAGTAAAGTAAAGAAGAAAAGTAAGAAAAGAAGAGTAGATTCAGTTTTTAAGTGTTGAAGCTTTGATAAGAAAAGAGTAAGTAGTTAGTTTTAAAAGTAAAGTGAAGAGGAAAAGTAAGAAAAGAAGAGTAATTTCATTTTTTAAGTGTTGAAGCTTTGATAAGAAAAGAGTAAGTAGTTAGTTTTAAAAGTAAAGTGAAGAGAAAAGTAAGAAAAGAAGAGTAGATTCATTTTTTAAGTGTTGAAGCTTTGATAAGAAAAGAGTAAGTAGTTAGTTTTAAAAGTAAAGTAAAGAAGAAAAGTAAGAAAAGAAGAGTAGATTCATTTTTTAAGTGTTGAATCTTTGATAAGAAAAGAGTAAGTAGTTAGTTTTAAAAGTAAAGTGAAGAAGAAAAGTAAGAAAAGAAGAGTAGATTCATTTTTTAAGTGTTGAAGCTTTGATAAGAAAAGACTAAGTATTTAGTTTTAAAAGTAAAGTGAAGAGAAAAGTAAGAAAAGAAGAGTAATTTCATTTTTTAAGTGTTGAAGCTTTGATAAGAAAAGAGTAAGTAGTTAGTTTTAAAAGTAAAGTGAAGAGAAAAGTAAGAAAAGAAGAGTAGATTCATTTTTTAAGTGTTGAAGCTTTGATAAGAAAAGACTATGTATTTAGTTTTAAAAGTAAAGTGAAGAAGAAAAGTAAGAAAAGTAAGAAAAGAAGAGTAGATTCATTTTTTAAGTGTTGAATCTTTGATAAGAAAAGAGTAAGTAGTTAGTTTTAAAAGTAAAGTGAAGAGAAAAGTAAGAAAAGAAGAGTAGATTCATTTTTTAAGTGTTGAAGCTTTGATAAGAAAAGAGTAAGTAGTTAGTTTTAAAAGTAAAGTAAAGAAGAAAAGTAAGAAAAGAAGAGTAGATTCATTTTTTAAGTGTTGAAGCTTTGATAAGAAAAGAGTAAGTAGTTAGTTTTAAAAGTAAAGTGAAGAGAAAAGTAAGAAAAGAAGAGTAATTTCATTTTTTAAGTGTTGAAGCTTTGATAAGAAAAGAGTAAGTAGTTAGTTTTAAAAGTAAAGTGAAGAGAAAAGTAAGAAAAGAAGAGTAGATTCATTTTTTAAGTGTTGAAGCTTTGATAAGAAAAGAGTAAGTAGTTAGTTTTAAAAGTAAAGTGAAGAAGAAAAGTAAGAAAAGAAGAGTAGATTCAGTTTTTAAGTGTTGAAGCTTTGATAAGAAAAGAGTAAGTAGTTAGTTTTAAAAGTAAAGTAAAGAAGAAAAGTAAGAAAAGAAGAGTAGATTCAGTTTTTAAGTGTTGAAGCTTTGATAAGAAAAGAGTAAGTAGTTAGTTTTAAAAGTAAAGTGAAGAGAAAAGTAAGAAAAGAAGAGTAGATTCATTTTTTAAGTGTTGAAGCTTTGATGAGAAAAGAGTAAATAGATAGTTTTAAAAGTAAAGTGAAGAAGAAAAGTAAGAAAAGTAAGAAAAGAAGAGTAGATTCAGTTTTTAAGTGTTGAAGCTTTGATGAGAAAAGAGTAAATAGATAGTTTTAAAAGTAAAGTGAAGAAGAAAAGTAAGAAAAGAAGAGTAGATTCAGTTTTTAAGTGTTGAAGCTTTGATAAGAAAAGAGTAAGTAGTTAGTTTTAAAAGTAAAGTGAAGAAGAAAAGTAAGAAAAGAAGAGTAGATTCATTTTTTAAGTGTTGAATCTTTGATAAGAAAAGAGTAAGTAGTTAGTTTTAAAAGTAAATTGAAGAGAAAAGTAAGAAAAGAAGAGTAATTTCATTTTTTAAGTGATGAAGCTTTGATAAGAAAAGAGTAAGTATTTAGTTTTAAAAGTAAAGTGAAGAAGAAAAGTAAGAAAAGAATAGTAATTTCAGTTTTTAAGTGTTGAATCTTTGATAAGAAAAGAGTAAATAGTTATTTAAAAAGTAAAGTAAAGAAGAAAAGTAAGAAAAGAAGAGTAGATTCATTTTTAAAGTGTTGAATCTTTGATAAGAAAAGAGTAAGTAGTTAGTTTTAAAAGTAAAGTGAAGAAGAAAAGTAAGAAAAGAAGAGTAGATTCAGTTTTTAAGTGTTGAAGCTTTGATAAGAAAAGAGTAAGTAGTTAGTTTTAAAAGTAAAGTGAAGAGAAAAGTAAGAAAAGAAGAGTAGATTCATTTTTTAAGTGTTGAAGCTTTGATAAGAAAAGAGTAATTAGTTAGTTTTAAAAGTAAAGTGAAGAAGAAAAGTAAGAAAAGAAGAGTAATTTCATTTTTTAAGTGTTGAAGCTTTGATAAGAAAAGAGTAAGTAGTTAGTTTTAAAAGTAAAGTAAAGAAGAAAAGTAAGAAAAGAAGAGTAATTTCATTTTTTAAGTGTTGAAGCTTTGATAAGAAAAGAGTAAGTAGTTAGTTTTAAAAGTAAAGTAAAGAAGAAAAGTAAGAAAAGAAGAGTAGATTCAGTTTTTAAGTGTTGAAGCTTTGATAAGAAAAGAGTAAGTAGTTAGTTTTAAAAGTAAAGTAAAGAAGAAAAGTAAGAAAAGAAGAGTAATTTCATTTTTTAAGTGTTGAATCTTTGATAAGAAAAGAGTAAGTAGTTAGTTTTAAAAGTAAAGTGAAGAGAAAAGTAAGAAAAGAAGAGTAGATTCATTTTTTAAGTGTTGAAGCTTTGATGAGAAAAGAGTAAATAGATAGTTTTAAAAGTAAAGTGAAGAAGAAAAGTAAGAAAAGAAGAGTAGATTCAGTTTTTAAGTGTTGAAGCTTTGATAAGAAAAGAGTAAGTAGTTAGTTTTAAAAGTAAAGTAAAGAAGAAAAGTAAGAAAAGAAGAGTAATTTCATTTTTTAAGTGTTGAAGCTTTGATAAGAAAAGAGTAAGTAGTTAGTTTTAAAAGTAAAGTGAAGAAGAAAAGTAAGAAAAGAAGAGTAGATTCAGTTTTTAAGTGTTGAAGCTTTGATAAGAAAAGAGTAAGTAGTTAGTTTTAAAAGTAAAGTGAAGAAGAAAAGTAAGAAAAGTAAGAAAAGAAGAGTAGATTCATTTTTTAAGTGTTGAAGCTTTGATGAGAAAAGAGTAAATAGATAGTTTTAAAAAGTAAAGTGAAGAAGAAAAGTAAGAAAAGAAGAGTAATTTCAGTTTTAAGTGTTGAAGCTTTGATGAGAAAAGAGTAAATCGTTAGTTTTAAAAGTAAAGTGAAGAAGAAAAGTAAGAAAAGAAGAGTAGATTCAGTTTTTAAGTGTTGAAGCTTTGATAAGAAAAGAGTAAGTAGTTAGTTTTAAAAGTAAAGTGAAGAGAAAAGTAAGAAAAGAAGAGTAGATTCATTTTTTAAGTGTTGAAGCTTTGATGAGAAAAGAGTAAATAGATAGTTTTAAAAGTAAAGTGAAGAAGAAAAGTAAGAAAAGTAAGAAAAGAAGAGTAGATTCAGTTTTTAAGTGTTGAAGCTTTGATGAGAAAAGAGTAAATAGATAGTTTTAAAAGTAAAGTGAAGAAGAAAAGTAAGAAAAGAAGAGTAATTTCATTTTTTAAGTGTTGAAGCTTTGATAAGAAAAGAGTAAGTAGTTAGTTTTAAAAGTAAAGTGAAGAAGAAAAGTAAAGTGAAGAAGAAAAGAAGAGTAATTTCATTTTTTAAGTGTTGAATCTTTGATAAGAAAAGAGTAAGTAGTTAGTTTTAAAAGTAAATTGAAGAGAAAAGTAAGAAAAGAAGAGTAATTTCATTTTTTAAGTGATGAAGCTTTGATAAGAAAAGAGTAAGTATTTAGTTTTAAAAGTAAAGTGAAGAAGAAAAGTAAGAAAAGAATAGTAATTTCAGTTTTTAAGTGTTGAATCTTTGATAAGAAAAGAGTAAATAGTTATTTAAAAAGTAAAGTAAAGAAGAAAAGTAAGAAAAGAAGAGTAGATTCATTTTTAAAGTGTTGAATCTTTGATAAGAAAAGAGTAAGTAGTTAGTTTTAAAAGTAAAGTGAAGAAGAAAAGTAAGAAAAGAAGAGTAGATTCAGTTTTTAAGTGTTGAAGCTTTGATAAGAAAAGAGTAAGTAGTTAGTTTTAAAAGTAAAGTGAAGAGAAAAGTAAGAAAAGAAGAGTAGATTCATTTTTTAAGTGTTGAAGCTTTGATAAGAAAAGAGTAAGTAGTTAGTTTTAAAAGTAAAGTGAAGAAGAAAAGTAAGAACAGAAGAGTAATTTCATTTTTTAAGTGTTGAAGCTTTGATAAGAAAAGAGTAAGTAGTTAGTTTTAAAAGTAAAGTAAAGAAGAAAAGTAAGAAAAGAAGAGTAATTTCATTTTTTAAGTGTTGAAGCTTTGATAAGAAAAGAGTAAGTAGTTAGTTTTAAAAGTAAAGTAAAGAAGAAAAGTAAGAAAAGAAGAGTAGATTCAGTTTTTAAGTGTTGAAGCTTTGATAAGAAAAGAGTAAGTAGTTAGTTTTAAAAGTAAAGTAAAGAAGAAAAGTAAGAAAAGAAGAGTAATTTCATTTTTTAAGTGTTGAATCTTTGATAAGAAAAGAGTAAGTAGTTAGTTTTAAAAGTAAAGTGAAGAGAAAAGTAAGAAAAGAAGAGTAGATTCATTTTTTAAGTGTTGAAGCTTTGATGAGAAAAGAGTAAATAGATAGTTTTAAAAGTAAAGTGAAGAAGAAAAGTAAGAAAAGAAGAGTAGATTCAGTTTTTAAGTGTTGAAGCTTTGATAAGAAAAGAGTAAGTAGTTAGTTTTAAAAGTAAAGTGAAGAAGAAAAGTAAGAAAAGAAGAGTAATTTCATTTTTTAAGTGTTGAAGCTTTGATAAGAAAAGAGTAAGTAGTTAGTTTTAAAAGTAAAGTGAAGAAGAAAAGTAAGAAAAGAAGAGTAGATTCAGTTTTTAAGTGTTGAAGCTTTGATAAGAAAAGAGTAAGTAGTTAGTTTTAAAAGTAAAGTGAAGAAGAAAAGTAAGAAAAGTAAGAAAAGTAAGAAAAGTAAAAAGAAGAGTAGATTCATTTTTTAAGTGTTGAAGCTTTGATGAGAAAAGAGTAAATAGATAGTTTTAAAAAGTAAAGTGAAGAAGAAAAGTAAGAAAAGAAGAGTAATTTCAGTTTTAAGTGTTGAAGCTTTGATGAGAAAAGAGTAAATCGTTAGTTTTAAAAGTAAAGTGAAGAGGAAAAGTAAGAAAAGAAGAGTAGATTCATTTTTTAAGTGTTGAAGCTTTGATAAGAAAAGAGTAAGTAGTTAGTTTTAAAAGTAAAGTAAAGAAGAAAAGTAAGAAAAGAAGAGTAGATTCAGTTTTTAAGTGTTGAAGCTTTGATAAGAAAAGAGTAAGTAGTTAGTTTTAAAAGTAAAGTGAAGAAGAAAAGTAAGAAAAGAAGAGTAGATTCAGTTTTTAAGTGTTGAAGCTTTGATAAGAAAAGAGTAAGTAGTTAGTTTTAAAAGTAAAGTGAAGAAGAAAAGTAAGAAAAGAAGAGTAATTTCATTTTTTAAGTGTTGAAGCTTTGATAAGAAAAGACTATGTATTTAGTTTTAAAAGTAAAGTGAAGAAGAAAAGTAAGAAAAGTAAGAAAAGAAGAGTAGATTCATTTTTTAAGTGTTGAATCTTTGATAAGAAAAGAGTAAGTAGTTAGTTTTAAAAGTAAAGTGAAGAGAAAAGTAAGAAAAGAAGAGTAGATTCATTTTTTAAGTGTTGAATCTTTGATAAGAAAAGAGTAAGTAGTTAGTTTTAAAAGTAAAGTAAAGAAGAAAAGTAAGAAAAGAAGAGTAGATTCATTTTTTAAGTGTTGAATCTTTGATAAGAAAAGAGTAAGTAGTTAGTTTTAAAAGTAAAGTGAAGAAGAAAAGTAAGAAAAGAAGAGTCGATTCATTTTTTAAGTGTTGAAGCTTTGATGAGAAAAGAGTAAATAGATAGTTTTAAAAGTAAAGTGAAGAGGAAAAGTAAGAAAAGAAGAGTAATTTCATTTTTTAAGTGTTGAAGCTTTGATAAGAAAAGAGTAAGTAGTTAGTTTTAAAAGTAAAGTGAAGAAGAAAAGTAAGAAAAGTAAGAAAAGAAGAGTAGATTCAGTTTTTAAGTGTTGAAGCTTTGATAAGAAAAGAGTAAGTAGTTAGTTTTAAAAGTAAAGTGAAGAGAAAAGTAAGAAAAGAAGAGTAGATTCATTTTTTAAGTGTTGAAGCTTTGATAAGAAAAGAGTAAGTAGTTAGTTTTAAAAGTAAAGTGAAGAAGAAAAGTAAGAAAAGTAAGAAAAGAAGAGTAGATTCATTTTTTAAGTGTTGAATCTTTGATAAGAAAAGAGTAAGTAGTTAGTTTTAAAAGTAAAGTGAAGAGGAAAAGTAAGAAAAGAAGAGTAATTTCATTTTTTAAGTGTTGAAGCTTTGATAAGAAAAGAGTAAGTAGTTAGTTTTAAAAGTAAAGTGAAGAGAAAAGTAAGAAAAGAAGAGTAGATTCATTTTTTAAGTGTTGAAGCTTTGATGAGAAAAGAGTAAATAGATAGTTTTAAAAGTAAAGTGAAGAAGAAAAGTAAGAAAAGTAAGAAAAGAAGAGTAGATTCAGTTTTTAAGTGTTGAAGCTTTGATAAGAAAAGAGTAAGTAGTTAGTTTTAAAAGTAAAGTAAAGAAGAAAAGTAAGAAAAGAAGAGTAGATTCATTTTTTAAGTGTTGAAGCTTTGATAAGAAAAGAGTAAGTAGTTAGTTTTAAAAGTAAAGTGAAGAGAAAAGTAAGAAAAGAAGAGTAGATTCATTTTTTAAGTGTTGAAGCTTTGATGAGAAAAGAGTAAGTAGTTAGTTTTAAAAGTAAAGTAAAGAAGAAAAGTAAGAAAAGAAGAGTAGATTCAGTTTTTAAGTGTTGAAGCTTTGATGAGAAAAGAGTAATTAGTTAGTTTTAAAAGTAAAGTGAAGAAGAAAAGTAAGAAAAGTAAGAAAAGAAGAGTAGATTCATTTTTTAAGTGTTGAATCTTTGATAAGAAAAGAGTAAGTAGTTAGTTTTAAAAGTAAAGTGAAGAGGAAAAGTAAGAAAAGAAGAGTAATTTCATTTTTTAAGTGTTGAAGCTTTGATAAGAAAAGAGTAAGTAGTTAGTTTTAAAAGTAAAGTGAAGAAGAAAAGTAAGAAAAGAAGAGTAGATTCAGTTTTTAAGTGTTGAAGCTTTGATAAGAAAAGAGTAAGTAGTTAGTTTTAAAAGTAAAGTGAAGAAGAAAAGTAAGAAAAGTAAGAAAAGAAGAGTAGATTCATTTTTTAAGTGTTGAAGCTTTGATGAGAAAAGAGTAAATAGATAGTTTTAAAAAGTAAAGTGAAGAAGAAAAGTAAGAAAAGAAGAGTAATTTCAGTTTTAAGTGTTGAAGCTTTGATGAGAAAAGAGTAAATCGTTAGTTTTAAAAGTAAAGTGAAGAGGAAAAGTAAGAAAAGAAGAGTAGATTCATTTTTTAAGTGTTGAAGCTTTGATAAGAAAAGAGTAAGTAGTTAGTTTTAAAAGTAAAGTAAAGAAGAAAAGTAAGAAAAGAAGAGTAGATTCAGTTTTTAAGTGTTGAAGCTTTGATAAGAAAAGAGTAAGTAGTTAGTTTTAAAAGTAAAGTGAAGAAGAAAAGTAAGAAAAGAAGAGTAGATTCAGTTTTTAAGTGTTGAAGCTTTGATAAGAAAAGAGTAAGTAGTTAGTTTTAAAAGTAAAGTGAAGAAGAAAAGTAAGAAAAGAAGAGTAATTTCATTTTTTAAGTGTTGAAGCTTTGATAAGAAAAGACTATGTATTTAGTTTTAAAAGTAAAGTGAAGAAGAAAAGTAAGAAAAGTAAGAAAAGAAGAGTAGATTCATTTTTTAAGTGTTGAAGCTTTGATAAGAAAAGAGTAAGTAGTTAGTTTTAAAAGTAAAGTGAAGAGAAAAGTAAGAAAAGAAGAGTAGATTCATTTTTTAAGTGTTGAATCTTTGATAAGAAAAGAGTAAGTAGTTAGTTTTAAAAGTAAAGTAAAGAAGAAAAGTAAGAAAAGAAGAGTAGATTCATTTTTTAAGTGTTGAATCTTTGATAAGAAAAGAGTAAGTAGTTAGTTTTAAAAGTAAAGTGAAGAAGAAAAGTAAGAAAAGAAGAGTCGATTCATTTTTTAAGTGTTGAAGCTTTGATGAGAAAAGAGTAAATAGATAGTTTTAAAAGTAAGGTGAAGAGGAAAAGTAAGAAAAGAAGAGTAATTTCATTTTTTAAGTGTTGAAGCTTTGATAAGAAAAGAGTAAGTAGTTAGTTTTAAAAGTAAAGTGAAGAAGAAAAGTAAGAAAAGAAGAGTAGATTCAGTTTTTAAGTGTTGAAGCTTTGATAAGAAAAGAGTAAGTAGTTAGTTTTAAAAGTAAAGTGAAGAGAAAAGTAAGAAAAGAAGAGTAGATTCATTTTTTAAGTGTTGAAGCTTTGATAAGAAAAGAGTAAGTAGTTAGTTTTAAAAGTAAAGTGAAGAAGAAAAGTAAGAAAAGAAGAGTAGATTCAGTTTTTAAGTGTTGAAGCTTTGATAAGAAAAGAGTAAGTAGTTAGTTTTAAAAGTAAAGTGAAGAAGAAAAGTAAGAAAAGAAGAGTAGATTCAGTTTTTAAGTGTTGAAGCTTTGATAAGAAAAGAGTAAGTAGTTAGTTTTAAAAGTAAAGTGAAGAGAAAAGTAAGAAAAGAAGAGTAGATTCATTTTTTAAGTGTTGAAGCTTTGATGAGAAAAGAGTTAATAGATAGTTTTAAAAGTAAAGTGAAGAAGAAAAGTAAGAAAAGTAAGAAAAGAAGAGTAGATTCAGTTTTTAAGTGTTGAAGCTTTGATAAGAAAAGAGTAAGTAGTTAGTTTTAAAAGTAAAGTAAAGAAGAAAAGTAAGAAAAGAAGAGTAGATTCATTTTTTAAGTGTTGAAGCTTTGATAAGAAAAGAGTAAGTAGTTAGTTTTAAAAGTAAAGTGAAGAGAAAAGTAAGAAAAGAAGAGTAGATTCATTTTTTAAGTGTTGAAGCTTTGATGAGAAAAGAGTAAGTAGTTAGTTTTAAAAGTAAAGTAAAGAAGAAAAGTAAGAAAAGAAGAGTAGATTCAGTTTTTAAGTGTTGAAGCTTTGATGAGAAAAGAGTAATTAGTTAGTTTTAAAAGTAAAGTGAAGAAGAAAAGTAAGAAAAGTAAGAAAAGAAGAGTAGATTCATTTTTTAAGTGTTGAATCTTTGATAAGAAAAGAGTAAGTAGTTAGTTTTAAAAGTAAAGTGAAGAGGAAAAGTAAGAAAAGAAGAGTAATTTCATTTTTTAAGTGTTGAAGCTTTGATAAGAAAAGAGTAAGTAGTTAGTTTTAAAAGTAAAGTGAAGAAGAAAAGTAAGAAAAGAAGAGTAGATTCAGTTTTTAAGTGTTGAAGCTTTGATAAGAAAAGAGTAAGTAGTTAGTTTTAAAAGTAAAGTGAAGAAGAAAAGTAAGAAAAGTAAGAAAAGAAGAGTAGATTCAGTTTTTAAGTGTTGAAGCTTTGATAAGAAAAGAGTAAGTAGTTAGTTTTAAAAGTAAAGTGAAGAGAAAAGTAAGAAAAGAAGAGTAGATTCATTTTTTAAGTGTTGAAGCTTTGATGAGAAAAGAGTAAATAGATAGTTTTAAAAGTAAAGTGAAGAAGAAAAGTAAGAAAAGTAAGAAAAGAAGAGTAGATTCAGTTTTTAAGTGTTGAAGCTTTGATGAGAAAAGAGTAAGTAGTTAGTTTTAAAAGTAAAGTGAAGAGAAAAGTAAGAAAAGAAGAGTAATTTCATTTTTTCAGTGTTGAATCTTTGATAAGAAAAGAGTAAGTAGTTAGTTTTAAAAGTAAAGTGAAGAAGAAAAGTAAGAAAAGTAAGAAAAGTAAGAAAAGAAGAGTAGATTCATTTTTTAAGTGTTGAATCTTTGATAAGAAAAGAGTAAGTAGTTAGTTTTAAAAGTAAAGTGAAGAGAAAAGTAAGAAAAGAAGAGTAATTTCATTTTTTAAGTGTTGAAGCTTTGATGAGAAAAGAGTAAATAGATAGTTTTAAAAGTAAAGTGAAGAAGAAAAGTAAGAAAAGAAGAGTAGATTCAGTTTTTAAGTGTTGAAGCTTTGATAAGAAAAGAGTAAGTAGTTAGTTTTAAAAGTAAAGTAAAGAAGAAAAGTAAGAAAAGAAGAGTAGATTCATTTTTTAAGTGTTGAATCTTTGATAAGAAAAGAGTAAGTAGTTAGTTTTAAAAGTAAAGTGAAGAGAAAAGTAAGAAAAGAAGAGTAGATTCATTTTTTAAGTGTTGAAGCTTTGATGAGAAAAGAGTAAATAGATAGTTTTAAAAGTAAAGTGAAGAAGAAAAGTAAGAAAAGTAAGAAAAGAAGAGTAGATTCATTTTTTAAGTGTTGAATCTTTGATAAGAAAAGAGTAAGTAGTTAGTTTTAAAAGTAAAGTGAAGAGAAAAGTAATAAAAGAAGAGTAGATTCATTTTTTAAGTGTTGAAGCTTTGATGAGAAAAGAGTAAATAGATAGTTTTAAAAGTAAAGTGAAGAAGAAAAGTAAGAAAAGTAAGAAAAGAAGAGTAGATTCAGTTTTTAAGTGTTGAAGCTTTGATAAGAAAAGAGTAAGTAGTTAGTTTTAAAAGTAAAGTAAAGAAGAAAAGTAAGAAAAGAAGAGTAGATTCATTTTTTAAGTGTTGAATCTTTGATAAGAAAAGAGTAAGTAGTTAGTTTTAAAAGTAAAGTGAAGAAGAAAAGTAAGAAAAGAAGAGTAGATTCAGTTTTTAAGTGTTGAAGCTTTGATAAGAAAAGAGTAAGTAGTTAGTTTTAAAAGTAAAGTAAAGAAGAAAAGTAAGAAAAGAAGAGTAGATTCATTTTTTAAGTGTTGAAGCTTTGATAAGAAAAGAGTAAGTAGTTAGTTTTAAAAGTAAAGTGAAGAAGAAAAGTAAGAAAAGAAGAGTAGATTCAGTTTTTAAGTGTTGAAGCTTTGATAAGAAAAGAGTAAGTAGTTAGTTTTAAAAGTAAAGTAAAGAAGAAAAGTAAGAAAAGAAGAGTAGATTCATTTTTTAAGTGTTGAATCTTTGATAAGAAAAGAGTAAGTAGTTAGTTTTAAAAGTAAAGTGAAGAGAAAAGTAAGAAAAGAAGAGTAGATTCATTTTTTAAGTGTTGAAGCTTTGATGAGAAAAGAGTAAATAGATAGTTTTAAAAGTAAAGTGAAGAGGAAAAGTAAGAAAAGAAGAGTAATTTCATTTTTTAAGTGTTGAAGCTTTGATAAGAAAAGAGTAAGTAGTTAGTTTTAAAAGTAAAGTGAAGAAGAAAAGTAAGAAAAGAAGAGTAGATTCAGTTTTTAAGTGTTGAAGCTTTGATAAGAAAAGAGTAAGTAGTTAGTTTTAAAAGTAAAGTGAAGAGAAAAGTAAGAAAAGAAGAGTAGATTCATTTTTTAAGTGTTGAAGCTTTGATAAGAAAAGAGTAAGTAGTTAGTTTTAAAAGTAAAGTGAAGAAGAAAAGTAAGAAAAGAAGAGTAGATTCAGTTTTTAAGTGTTGAAGCTTTGATAAGAAAAGAGTAAGTAGTTAGTTTTAAAAGTAAAGTAAAGAAGAAAAGTAAGAAAAGAAGAGTAGATTCATTTTTTAAGTGTTGAATCTTTGATAAGAAAAGAGTAAGTAGTTAGTTTTAAAAGTAAAGTGAAGAGAAAAGTAAGAAAAGAAGAGTAGATTCATTTTTTAAGTGTTGAAGCTTTGATGAGAAAAGAGTAAATAGATAGTTTTAAAAGTAAAGTGAAGAAGAAAAGTAAGAAAAGTAAGAAAAGAAGAGTAGATTCAGTTTTTAAGTGTTGAAGCTTTGATAAGAAAAGAGTAAGTAGTTAGTTTTAAAAGTAAAGTAAAGAAGAAAAGTAAGAAAAGAAGAGTAGATTCATTTTTTAAGTGTTGAAGCTTTGATAAGAAAAGAGTAAGTAGTTAGTTTTAAAAGTAAAGTGAAGAGAAAAGTAAGAAAAGAAGAGTAGATTCATTTTTTAAGTGTTGAAGCTTTGATGAGAAAAGAGTAAGTAGTTAGTTTTAAAAGTAAAGTAAAGAAGAAAAGTAAGAAAAGAAGAGTAGATTCATTTTTTAAGTGTTGAAGCTTTGATGAGAAAAGAGTAATTAGTTAGTTTTAAAAGTAAAGTGAAGAAGAAAAGTAAGAAAAGTAAGAAAAGAAGAGTAGATTCATTTTTTAAGTGTTGAATCTTTGATAAGAAAAGAGTAAGTAGTTAGTTTTAAAAGTAAAGTGAAGAGGAAAAGTAAGAAAAGAAGAGTAATTTCATTTTTTAAGTGTTGAAGCTTTGATAAGAAAAGAGTAAGTAGTTAGTTTTAAAAGTAAAGTGAAGAAGAAAAGTAAGAAAAGAAGAGTAGATTCAGTTTTTAAGTGTTGAAGCTTTGATAAGAAAAGAGTAAGTAGTTAGTTTTAAAAGTAAAGTGAAGAAGAAAAGTAAGAAAAGAAGAGTAGATTCAGTTTTTAAGTGTTGAAGCTTTGATAAGAAAAGAGTAAGTAGTTAGTTTTAAAAGTAAAGTGAAGAGAAAAGTAAGAAAAGAAGAGTAGATTCATTTTTTAAGTGTTGAAGCTTTGATGAGAAAAGAGTAAATAGATAGTTTTAAAAGTAAAGTGAAGAAGAAAAGTAAGAAAAGTAAGAAAAGAAGAGTAGATTCAGTTTTTAAGTGTTGAAGCTTTGATGAGAAAAGAGTAAGTAGTTAGTTTTAAAAGTAAAGTGAAGAGAAAAGTAAGAAAAGAAGAGTAATTTCATTTTTACAGTGTTGAATCTTTGATAAGAAAAGAGTAAGTAGTTAGTTTTAAAAGTAAAGTGAAGAAGAAAAGTAAGAAAAGTAAGAAAAGTAAGAAAAGAAGAGTAGATTCATTTTTTAAGTGTTGAATCTTTGATAAGAAAAGAGTAAGTAGTTAGTTTTAAAAGTAAAGTGAAGAGAAAAGTAAGAAAAGAAGAGTAATTTCATTTTTTAAGTGTTGAAGCTTTGATGAGAAAAGAGTAAATAGATAGTTTTAAAAGTAAAGTGAAGAAGAAAAGTAAGAAAAGAAGAGTAGATTCAGTTTTTAAGTGTTGAAGCTTTGATAAGAAAAGAGTAAGTAGTTAGTTTTAAAAGTAAAGTAAAGAAGAAAAGTAAGAAAAGAAGAGTAGATTCAGTTTTTAAGTGTTGAAGCTTTGATAAGAAAAGAGTAAGTAGTTAGTTTTAAAAGTAAAGTGAAGAGAAAAGTAAGAAAAGAAGAGTAGATTCAGTTTTTAAGTGTTGAAGCTTTGATGAGAAAAGAGTAAATAGATAGTTTTAAAAGTAAAGTGAAGAAGAAAAGTAAGAAAAGTAAGAAAAGAAGAGTAGATTCAGTTTTTAAGTGTTGAAGCTTTGATAAGAAAAGAGTAAGTAGTTAGTTTTAAAAGTAAAGTAAAGAAGAAAAGTAAGAAAAGAAGAGTAGATTCATTTTTTAAGTGTTGAATCTTTGATAAGAAAAGAGTAAGTAGTTAGTTTTAAAAGTAAAGTGAAGAAGAAAAGTAAGAAAAGAAGAGTAGATTCAGTTTTTAAGTGTTGAAGCTTTGATAAGAAAAGAGTAAGTAGTTAGTTTTAAAAGTAAAGTGAAGAGAAAAGTAAGAAAAGAAGAGTAGATTCATTTTTTAAGTGTTGAAGCTTTGATAAGAAAAGAGTAAGTAGTTAGTTTTAAAAGTAAAGTGAAGAAGAAAAGTAAGAAAAGAAGAGTAGATTCAGTTTTTAAGTGTTGAAGCTTTGATAAGAAAAGAGTAAGTAGTTAGTTTTAAAAGTAAAGTAAAGAAGAAAAGTAAGAAAAGAAGAGTAGATTCATTTTTTAAGTGTTGAATCTTTGATAAGAAAAGAGTAAGTAGTTAGTTTTAAAAGTAAAGTGAAGAGAAAAGTAAGAAAAGAAGAGTAGATTCATTTTTTAAGTGTTGAAGCTTTGATGAGAAAAGAGTAAATAGATAGTTTTAAAAGTAAAGTGAAGAAGAAAAGTAAGAAAAGTAAGAAAAGAAGAGTAGATTCAGTTTTTAAGTGTTGAAGCTTTGATAAGAAAAGAGTAAGTAGTTAGTTTTAAAAGTAAAGTGAAGAAGAAAAGTAAGAAAAGAAGAGTAGATTCATTTTTTAAGTGTTGAAGCTTTGATAAGAAAAGAGTAAGTAGTTAGTTTTAAAAGTAAATTGAAGAGAAAAGTAAGAAAAGAAGAGTAGATTCATTTTTTAAGTGTTGAATCTTTGATAAGAAAAGAGTAAGTAGTTAGTTTTAAAAGTAAAGTGAAGAGGAAAAGTAAGAATAGAAGAGTAATTTCATTTTTTAAGTGTTGAAGCTTTGATAAGAAAAGAGTAAGTAGTTAGTTTTAAAAGTAAAGTGAAGAAGAAAAGTAAGAAAAGAAGAGTAGATTCAGTTTTTAAGTGTTGAAGCTTTGATAAGAAAAGAGTAAGTAGTTAGTTTTAAAAGTAAAGTGAAGAAGAAAAGTAAGAAAAGTAAGAAAAGAAGAGTAGATTCAGTTTTTAAGTGTTGAAGCTTTGATAAGAAAAGAGTAAGTAGTTAGTTTTAAAAGTAAAGTGAAGAGAAAAGTAAGAAAAGAAGAGTAGATTCATTTTTTAAGTGTTGAAGCTTTGATGAGAAAAGAGTAAGTAGTTAGTTTTAAAAGTAAAGTGAAGAAGAAAAGTAAGAAAAGAAGAGTAGATTCAGTTTTTAAGTGTTGAAGCTTTGATGAGAAAAGAGTAAATAGTTAGTTTTAAAAGTAAAGTGAAGAGGAAAAGTAAGAAAAGAAGATTAATTTCATTTTTTAAGTGTTGAAGCTTTGATAAGAAAAGAGTAAGTAGTTAGTTTTAAAAGTAAAGTGAAGAAGAAAAGTAAGAAAAGAAGAGTAGATTCAGTTTTTAAGTGTTGAAGCTTTGATAAGAAAAGAGTAAGTAGTTAGTTTTAAAAGTAAAGTGAAGAAGAAAAGTAAGAAAAGAAGAGTAGATTCAGTTTTTAAGTGTTGAAGCTTTGATAAGAAAAGAGTAAGTAGTTAGTTTTAAAAGTAAAGTGAAGAGGAAAAGTAAGAAAAGAAGAGTAATTTCATTTTTTAAGTGTTGAAGCTTTGATAAGAAAAGACTAAGTATTTAGTTTTAAAAGTAAAGTGAAGAGAAAAGTAAGAAAAGAAGAGTAATTTCATTTTTTAAGTGTTGAAGCTTTGATAAGAAAAGAGTAAGTAGTTAGTTTTAAAAGTAAAGTAAAGAAGAAAAGTAAGAAAAGAAGAGTAGATTCATTTTTTAAGTGTTGAAGCTTTGATAAGAAAAGAGTAAGTAGTTAGTTTTAAAAGTAAAGTGAAGAAGAAAAGTAAGAAAAGAAGAGTAATTTCATTTTTTAAGTGTTGAAGCTTTGATGAGAAAAGAGTAAGTAGTTAGTTTTAAAAGTAAAGTGAAGAGGAAAAGTAAGAAAAGAAGAGTAATTTCATTTTTTAAGTGTTGAAGCTTTGATAAGAAAAGAGTAAGTAGTTAGTTTTAAAAGTAAAGTGAAGAAGAAAAGTAAGAAAAGAAGAGTAGATTCAGTTTTTAAGTGTTGAAGCTTTGATAAGAAAAGAGTAAATAGATAGTTTTAAAAGTAAAGTGAAGAAGAAAAGTAAGAAAAGAAGAGTAATTTCATTTTTTAAGTGTTGAAGCTTTGATGAGAAAAGAGTAAATAGATAGTTTTAAAAGTAAAGTGAAGAAGAAAAGTAAGAAAAGAAGAGTAGATTCAGTTTTTAAGTGTTGAAGCTTTGATAAGAAAAGAGTAAGTAGTTAGTTTTAAAAGTAAAGAAAAGTAAGAAAAGTAAGAAAAGAAGAGTAATTTCATTTTTTAAGTGTTGAAGCTTTGATGAGAAAAGAGTAAATAGATAGTTTTAAAAGTAAAGTGAAGAGGAAAAGTAAGAAAAGAAGAGTAATTTCATTTTTTAAGTGTTGAAGCTTTGATAAGAAAAGAGTAAGTAGTTAGTTTTAAAAGTAAAGTGAAGAAGAAAAGTAAGAAAAGAAGAGTAGATTCAGTTTTTAAGTGTTGAAGCTTTGATAAGAAAAGAGTAAATAGATAGTTTTAAAAGTAAAGTGAAGAAGAAAAGTAAGAAAAGTAAGAAAAGAAGAGTAGATTCATTTTTTAAGTGTTGAATCTTTGATAAGAAAAGAGTAAGTAGTTAGTTTTAAAAGTAAAGTGAAGAGAAAAGTAAGAAAAGAAGAGTAGATTCATTTTTTAAGTGTTGAAGCTTTGATAAGAAAAGAGTAAGTAGTTAGTTTTAAAAGTAAAGTAAAGAAGAAAGTAAGAAAAGAAGAGTAGATTCATTTTTTAAGTGTTGAATCTTTGATAAGAAAAGAGTAAGTAGTTAGTTTTAAAAGTAAAGTGAAGAGAAAAGTAAGAAAAGAAGAGTAGATTCAGTTTTTAAGTGTTGAAGCTTTGATAAGAAAAGAGTAAGTAGTTAGTTTTAAAAGTAAAGTGAAGAGAAAAGTAAGAAAAGAAGAGTAGATTCATTTTTTAAGTGTTGAAGCTTTGATAAGAAAAGAGTAAGTAGTTAGTTTTAAAAGTAAAGTGAAGAAGAAAAGTAAGAAAAGTAAGAAAAGAAGAGTAGATTCATTTTTTAAGTGTTGAATCTTTGATAAGAAAAGAGTAAGTAGTTAGTTTTAAAAGTAAAGTGAAGAGAAAAGTAAGAAAAGAAGAGTAGATTCAGTTTTTAAGTGTTGAAGCTTTGATAAGAAAAGAGTAAGTAGTTAGTTTTAAAAGTAAAGTAAAGAAGAAAAGTAAGAAAAGAAGAGTAGATTCATTTTTTAAGTGTTGAATCTTTGATAAGAAAAGAGTAAGTAGTTAGTTTTAAAAGTAAAGTGAAGAGAAAAGTAAGAAAAGAAGAGTAGATTCATTTTTTAAGTGTTGAATCTTTGATAAGAAAAGAGTAAGTAGTTAGTTTTAAAAGTAAAGTGAAGAAGAAAAGTAAGAAAAGTAAGAAAAGAAGAGTAGATTCAGTTTTTAAGTGTTGAAGCTTTGATAAGAAAAGAGTAAATAGTTAGTTTTAAAAGTAAAGTGAAGAAGAAAAGTAAGAAAAGAAGAGTAGATTCATTTTTTAAGTGTTGAAGCTTTGATAAGAAAAGAGTAAGTAGTTAGTTTTAAAAGTAAAGTGAAGAAGAAAAGTAAGAAAAGAAGAGTAGATTCAGTTTTTAAGTGTTGAAGCTTTGATAAGAAAAGAGTAAGTAGTTAGTTTTAAAAGTAAAGTGAAGAAGAAAAGTAAGAAAAGTAAGAAAAGAAGAGTAGATTCATTTTTTAAGTGTTGAATCTTTGATAAGAAAAGAGTAAGTAGTTAGTTTTAAAAGTAAAGTGAAGAGGAAAAGTAAGAAAAGAAGAGTAATTTCATTTTTTAAGTGTTGAAGCTTTGATAAGAAAAGAGTAAGTAGTTAGTTTTAAAAGTAAAGTGAAGAAGAAAAGTAAGAAAAGAAGAGTCGATTCAGTTTTTAAGTGTTGAAGCTTTGATAAGAAAAGAGTAAGTAGTTAGTTTTAAAAGTAAAGAAAAGTAAGAAAAGTAAGAAAAGAAAGTAATTTCATTTTTTAAGTGTTGAAGCTTTGATGAGAAAAGAGTAAATAGATAGTTTTAAAAGTAAAGTGAAGAAGAAAAGTAAGAAAAGAAGAGTAGATTCAGTTTTTAAGTGTTGAAGCTTTGATAAGAAAAGAGTAAGTAGTTAGTTTTAAAAGTAAAGTGAAGAAGAAAAGTAAGAAAAGAAGAGTCGATTCAGTTTTAAGTGTTGAAGCTTTGATAAGAAAAGAGTAAGTAGTTAGTTTTAAAAGTAAAGTAAAGAAGAAAAGTAAGAAAAGAAGAGTAGATTCATTTTTTAAGTGTTGAAGCTTTGATAAGAAAAGAGTAAGTAGTTAGTTTTAAAAGTAAAGTGAAGAAGAAAAGTAAGAAAAGAAGAGTAGATTCAGTTTTTAAGTTTTGAAGC
The DNA here is from genome assembly GCA_946699065.1 of Loxodes magnus. Lineage (NCBI taxonomy): Eukaryota > Ciliophora > Karyorelictea > Loxodida > Loxodidae > Loxodes > Loxodes magnus. The sequence goes on along the minus strand of CAMPDV010004163.1, from coordinate 16,163 downwards.
TTTGATAAGAAAAGAGTAAGTAGTTAGTTTTAAAAGTAAAGTGAAGAAGAAAAGTAAGAAAAGTAAGAAAAGAAGAGTAGATTCATTTTTTAAGTGTTGAATCTTTGATAAGAAAAGAGTAAGTAGTTAGTTTTAAAAGTAAAGTGAAGAAGAAAAGTAAGAAAAGTAAGAAAAGAAGAGTAATTTCATTTTTTAAGTGTTGAAGCTTTGATAAGAAAAGAGTAAGTAGTTAGTTTTAAAAGTAAAGTGAAGAAGAAAAGTAAGAAAAGTAAGAAAAGAAGAGTAGATTCATTTTTTAAGTGTTGAATCTTTGATAAGAAAAGAGTAAGTAGTTAGTTTTAAAAGTAAAGTGAAGAGAAAAGTAAGAAAAGAAGAGTAGATTCATTTTTTAAGTGTTGAAGCTTTGATAAGAAAAGAGTAAGTAGTTAGTTTTAAAATTAAAGTAAAGAAGAAAAGTAAGAAAAGAAGAGTAGATTCATTTTTTAAGTGTTGAAGCTTTGATAAGAAAAGAGTAAGTAGTTAGTTTTAAAAGTAAAGTGAAGAGAAAAGTAAGAAAAGAAGAGTAGATTCATTTTTTAAGTGTTGAAGCTTTGATAAGAAAAGAGTAAGTAGTTAGTTTTAAAAGTAAAGTAAAGAAGAAAAGTAAGAAAAGAAGAGTAGATTCAGTATTTAAGTGTTGAAGCTTTGATAAGAAAAGAGTAAGTAGTTAGTTTTAAAAGTAAAGTAAAGAAGAAAAGTAAGAAAAGAAGAGTAGATTCAGTTTTTAAGTGTTGAAGCTTTGATAAGAAAAGAGTAAGTAGTTAGTTTTAAAAGTAAAGTGAAGAGAAAAGTAAGAAAAGAAGAGTAGATTCATTTTTTAAGTGTTGAAGCTTTGATAAGAAAAGAGTAAGTAGTTAGTTTTAAAAGTAAAGTGAAGAAGAAAAGTAAGAAAAGTAAGAAAAGAAGAGTAGCCTCAGTTTTTAAGTGTTGAAGCTTTGATAAGAAAAGAGTAAGTAGTTAGTTTTAAAAGTAAAGTAAAGAAGAAAAGTAAGAAAAGAAGAGTAGATTCATTTTTTAAGTGTTGAATCTTTGATAAGAAAAGAGTAAGTAGTTAGTTTTAAAAGTAAAGTGAAGAAGAAAAGTAAGAAAAGAAGAGTAGATTCATTTTTTAAGTGTTGAAGCTTTGATAAGAAAAGAGTAAGTAGTTAGTTTTAAAAGTAAAGTGAAGAAGAAAAGTAAGAAAAGTAAGAAAAGAAGAGTAATTTCATTTTTTAAGTGTTGAAGCTTTGATAAGAAAAGAGTAAATAGTTAGTTTTAAAAGTAAAGTGAAGAAGAAAAGTAAGAAAAGAAGAGTAGATTCATTTTTTAAGTGTTGAAGCTTTGATAAGAAAAGAGTAAGTAGTTAGTTTTAAAAGTAAAGTGAAGAAGAAAAGTAAGAAAAGAAGAGTAGATTCAGTTTTTAAGTGTTGAAGCTTTGATAAGAAAAGAGTAAGTAGTTAGTTTTAAAAGTAAAGTAAAGAAGAAAAGTAAGAAAAGTAAGAAAAGAAGAGTAGATTCATTTTTTAAGTGTTGAATCTTTGATAAGAAAAGAGTAAGTAGTTAGTTTTAAAAGTAAAGTGAAGAGGAAAAGTAAGAAAAGAAGAGTAATTTCATTTTTTAAGTGTTGAAGCTTTGATAAGAAAAGAGTAAGTAGTTAGTTTTAAAAGTAAAGTGAAGAAGAAAAGTAAGAAAAGAAGAGTCGATTCAGTTTTTAAGTGTTGAAGCTTTGATAAGAAAAGAGTAAGTAGTTAGTTTTAAAAGTAAAGAAAAGTAAGAAAAGTAAGAAAAGAAGAGTAATTTCATTTTTTAAGTGTTGAAGCTTTGATGAGAAAAGAGTAAATAGATAGTTTTAAAAGTAAAGTGAAGAAGAAAAGTAAGAAAAGAAGAGTAGATTCAGTTTTTAAGTGTTGAAGCTTTGATAAGAAAAGAGTAAGTAGTTAGTTTTAAAAGTAAAGTGAAGAAGAAAAGTAAGAAAAGAAGAGTAGATTCATTTTTTAAGTGTTGAAGCTTTGATAAGAAAAGAGTAAGTAGTTAGTTTTAAAAGTAAAGTGAAGAAGAAAAGTAAGAAAAGAAGAGTAGATTCAGTTTTTAAGTGTTGAAGCTTTGATAAGAAAAGAGTAAGTAGTTAGTTTTAAAAGTAAAGTGAAGAAGAAAAGTAAGAAAAGAAGAGTAGATTCAGTTTTTAAGTGTTGAAGCTTTGATAAGAAAAGAGTAAGTAGTTAGTTTTAAAAGTAAAGTGAAGAAGAAAAGTAAGAAAAGTAAGAAAAGAAGAGTAGATTCATTTTTTAAGTGTTGAATCTTTGATAAGAAAAGAGTAAGTAGTTAGTTTTAAAAGTAAAGTGAAGAAGAAAAGTAAGAAAAGTAAGAAAAGAAGAGTAATTTCATTTTTTAAGTGTTGAAGCTTTGATAAGAAAAGAGTAAGTAGTTAGTTTTAAAAGTAAAGTGAAGAAGAAAAGTAAGAAAAGTAAGAAAAGAAGAGTAGATTCATTTTTTAAGTGTTGAATCTTTGATAAGAAAAGAGTAAGTAGTTAGTTTTAAAAGTAAAGTGAAGAGAAAAGTAAGAAAAGAAGAGTAGATTCATTTTTTAAGTGTTGAAGCTTTGATAAGAAAAGAGTAAGTAGTTAGTTTTAAAAGTAAAGTAAAGAAGAAAAGTAAGAAAAGAAGAGTAGATTCATTTTTTAAGTGTTGAATCTTTGATAAGAAAAGAGTAAGTAGTTAGTTTTAAAAGTAAAGTGAAGAGAAAAGTAAGAAAAGAAGAGTAGATTCATTTTTTAAGTGTTGAAGCTTTGATAAGAAAAGAGTAAGTAGTTAGTTTTAAAAGTAAAGTAAAGAAGAAAAGTAAGAAAAGAAGAGTAGATTCAGTATTTAAGTGTTGAAGCTTTGATAAGAAAAGAGTAAGTAGTTAGTTTTAAAAGTAAAGTAAAGAAGAAAAGTAAGAAAAGAAGAGTAGATTCAGTTTTTAAGTGTTGAAGCTTTGATAAGAAAAGAGTAAGTAGTTAGTTTTAAAAGTAAAGTGAAGAAGAAAAGTAAGAAAAGTAAGAAAAGAAGAGTAGATTCATTTTTTAAGTGTTGAATCTTTGATAAGAAAAGAGTAAGTAGTTAGTTTTAAAAGTAAAGTGAAGAGGAAAAGTAAGAAAAGAAGAGTAATTTCATTTTTTAAGTGTTGAAGCTTTGATAAGAAAAGAGTAAGTAGTTAGTTTTAAAAGTAAAGTGAAGAAGAAAAGTAAGAAAAGAAGAGTAGATTCAGTTTTTAAGTGTTGAAGCTTTGATAAGAAAAGAGTAAATAGATAGTTTTAAAAGTAAAGTGAAGAAGAAAAGTAAGAAAAGAAGAGTAATTTCATTTTTTAAGTGTTGAAGCTTTGATGAGAAAAGAGTAAATAGATAGTTTTAAAAGTAAAGTGAAGAAGAAAAGTAAGAAAAGAAGAGTAGATTCAGTTTTTAAGTGTTGAAGCTTTGATAAGAAAAGAGTAAGTAGTTAGTTTTAAAAGTAAAGTGAAGAAGAAAAGTAAGAAAAGAAGAGTAGATTCAGTTTTTAAGTGTTGAAGCTTTGATAAGAAAAGAGTAAGTAGTTAGTTTTAAAAGTAAAGTGAAGAAGAAAAGTAAGAAAAGAAGAGTAGATTCATTTTTTAAGTGTTGAAGCTTTGATAAGAAAAGAGTAAGTAGTTAGTTTTAAAAGTAAAGTGAAGAAGAAAAGTAAGAAAAGAAGAGTCGATTCAGTTTTTAAGTGTTGAAGCTTTGATAAGAAAAGAGTAAGTAGTTAGTTTTAAAAGTAAAGAAAAGTAAGAAAAGTAAGAAAAGAAGAGTAATTTCATTTTTTAAGTGTTGAAGCTTTGATGAGAAAAGAGTAAATAGATAGTTTTAAAAGTAAAGTGAAGAAGAAAAGTAAGAAAAGAAGAGTAGATTCAGTTTTTAAGTGTTGAAGCTTTGATAAGAAAAGAGTAAGTAGTTAGTTTTAAAAGTAAAGTGAAGAAGAAAAGTAAGAAAAGAAGAGTCGATTCAGTTTTAAGTGTTGAAGCTTTGATAAGAAAAGAGTAAGTAGTTAGTTTTAAAAGTAAAGTAAAGAAGAAAAGTAAGAAAAGAAGAGTAGATTCATTTTTTAAGTGTTGAAGCTTTGATAAGAAAAGAGTAAGTAGTTAGTTTTAAAAGTAAAGTGAAGAAGAAAAGTAAGAAAAGAAGAGTAGATTCATTTTTTAAGTGTTGAATCTTTGATAAGAAAAGAGTAAGTAGTTAGTTTTAAAAGTAAAGTGAAGAAGAAAAGTAAGAAAAGTAAGAAAAGAAGAGTAATTTCATTTTTTAAGTGTTGAAGCTTTGATAAGAAAAGAGTAAGTAGTTAGTTTTAAAAGTAAAGTGAAGAAGAAAAGTAAGAAAAGAAGAGTAATTTCATTTTTTAAGTGTTGAAGCTTTGATGAGAAAAGAGTAAATAGTTAGTTTTAAAAGTAAAGTGAAGAGGAAAAGTAAGAAAAGAAGAGTAATTTCAGTTTTAAGTGTTGAAGCTTTGATGAGAAAAGAGTAAATAGTTAGTTTTAAAAGTAAAGTGAAGAAGAAAAGTAAGAAAAGAAGAGTAGATTCAGTTTTTAAGTGTTGAAGCTTTGATAAGAAAAGAGTAAGTAGTTAGTTTTAAAAGTAAAGTGAAGAAGAAAAGTAAGAAAAGTAAGAAAAGAAGAGTAATTTCATTTTTTAAGTGTTGAAGCTTTGATGAGAAAAGAGTAAATAGATAGTTTTAAAAGTAAAGTGAAGAGGAAAAGTAAGAAAAGAAGAGTAATTTCATTTTTTAAGTGTTGAAGCTTTGATAAGAAAAGAGTAAGTAGTTAGTTTTAAAAGTAAAGTGAAGAAGAAAAGTAAGAAAAGAAGAGTAGATTCAGTTTTTAAGTGTTGAAGCTTTGATAAGAAAAGAGTAAATAGATAGTTTTAAAAGTAAAGTGAAGAAGAAAAGTAAGAAAAGTAAGAAAAGAAGAGTAGATTCATTTTTTAAGTGTTGAATCTTTGATAAGAAAAGAGTAAGTAGTTAGTTTTAAAAGTAAAGTGAAGAGAAAAGTAAGAAAAGAAGAGTAGATTCATTTTTTAAGTGTTGAAGCTTTGATAAGAAAAGAGTAAGTAGTTAGTTTTAAAAGTAAAGTGAAGAAGAAAAGTAAGAAAAGAAGAGTAGATTCATTTTTTAAGTGTTGAAGCTTTGATGAGAAAAGAGTAAATAGATAGTTTTAAAAGTAAAGTGAAGAAGAAAAGTAAGAAAAGTAAGAAAAGAAGAGTAGATTCAGTTTTTAAGTGTTGAAGCTTTGATAAGAAAAGAGTAAATAGTTAGTTTTAAAAGTAAAGTGAAGAAGAAAAGTAAGAAAAGAAGAGTAGATTCATTTTTTAAGTGTTGAAGCTTTGATAAGAAAAGAGTAAGTAGTTAGTTTTAAAAGTAAAGTGAAGAAGAAAAGTAAGAAAAGAAGAGTAGATTCAGTTTTTAAGTGTTGAAGCTTTGATAAGAAAAGAGTAAGTAGTTAGTTTTAAAAGTAAAGTGAAGAAGAAAAGTAAGAAAAGTAAGAAAAGAAGAGTAGATTCATTTTTTAAGTGTTGAATCTTTGATAAGAAAAGAGTAAGTAGTTAGTTTTAAAAGTAAAGTGAAGAGGAAAAGTAAGAAAAGAAGAGTAATTTCATTTTTTAAGTGTTGAAGCTTTGATAAGAAAAGAGTAAGTAGTTAGTTTTAAAAGTAAAGTGAAGAAGAAAAGTAAGAAAAGAAGAGTAGATTCATTTTTTAAGTGTTGAAGCTTTGATAAGAAAAGAGTAAGTAGTTAGTTTTAAAAGTAAAGTGAAGAGGAAAAGTAAGAAAAGAAGAGTAATTTCATTTTTTAAGTGTTGAAGCTTTGATAAGAAAAGACTAAGTATTTAGTTTTAAAAGTAAAGTGAAGAGAAAAGTAAGAAAAGTAAGAAAAGAAGAGTAATTTCATTTTTTAAGTGTTGAAGCTTTGATGAGAAAAGAGTAAATAGATAGTTTTAAAAGTAAAGTGAAGAAGAAAAGTAAGAAAAGTAAGAAAAGAAGAGTAGATTCAGTTTTTAAGTGTTGAAGCTTTGATAAGAAAAGAGTAAATAGTTAGTTTTAAAAGTAAAGTGAAGAGGAAAAGTAAGAAAAGAAGAGTAATTTCATTTTTTAAGTGTTGAAGCTTTGATAAGAAAAGAGTAAATAGTTAGTTTTAAAAGTAAAGTGAAGAGGAAAAGTAAGAAAAGAAGAGTAATTTCAGTTTTAAGTGTTGAAGCTTTGATGAGAAAAGAGTAAATAGTTAGTTTTAAAAGTAAAGTGAAGAAGAAAAGTAAGAAAAGAAGAGTAGATTCAGTTTTTAAGTGTTGAAGCTTTGATAAGAAAAGAGTAAGTAGTTAGTTTTAAAAGTAAAGTGAAGAAGAAAAGTAAGAAAAGTAAGAAAAGAAGAGTAATTTCATTTTTTAAGTGTTGAAGCTTTGATGAGAAAAGAGTAAATAGATAGTTTTAAAAGTAAAGTGAAGAGGAAAAGTAAGAAAAGAAGAGTAATTTCATTTTTTAAGTGTTGAAGCTTTGATAAGAAAAGAGTAAGTAGTTAGTTTTAAAAGTAAAGTGAAGAAGAAAAGTAAGAAAAGAAGAGTAGATTCAGTTTTTAAGTGTTGAAGCTTTGATAAGAAAAGAGTAAATAGATAGTTTTAAAAGTAAAGTGAAGAAGAAAAGTAAGAAAAGTAAGAAAAGAAGAGTAGATTCATTTTTTAAGTGTTGAAGCTTTGATAAGAAAAGAGTAAGTAGTTAGTTTTAAAAGTAAAGTGAAGAGAAAAGTAAGAAAAGAAGAGTAGATTCAGTTTTTAAGTGTTGAAGCTTTGATAAGAAAAGAGTAAGTAGTTAGTTTTAAAAGTAAAGTGAAGAAGAAAAGTAAGAAAAGAAGAGTAGATTCATTTTTTAAGTGTTGAAGCTTTGATGAGAAAAGAGTAAATAGATAGTTTTAAAAGTAAAGTGAAGAAGAAAAGTAAGAAAAGTAAGAAAAGAAGAGTAGATTCAGTTTTTAAGTGTTGAAGCTTTGATAAGAAAAGAGTAAATAGTTAGTTTTAAAAGTAAAGTGAAGAAGAAAAGTAAGAAAAGAAGAGTAGATTCATTTTTTAAGTGTTGAAGCTTTGATAAGAAAAGAGTAAGTAGTTAGTTTTAAAAGTAAAGTGAAGAAGAAAAGTAAGAAAAGAAGAGTAGATTCAGTTTTTAAGTGTTGAAGCTTTGATAAGAAAAGAGTAAGTAGTTAGTTTTAAAAGTAAAGTGAAGAAGAAAAGTAAGAAAAGTAAGAAAAGAAGAGTAGATTCATTTTTTAAGTGTTGAATCTTTGATAAGAAAAGAGTAAGTAGTTAGTTTTAAAAGTAAAGTGAAGAGGAAAAGTAAGAAAAGAAGAGTAATTTCATTTTTTAAGTGTTGAATCTTTGATAAGAAAAGAGTAAGTAGTTAGTTTTAAAAGTAAAGTGAAGAAGAAAAGTAAGAAAAGAAGAGTAGATTCATTTTTTAAGTGTTGAAGCTTTGATAAGAAAAGAGTAAGTAGTTAGTTTTAAAAGTAAAGTGAAGAGGAAAAGTAAGAAAAGAAGAGTAATTTCAGTTTTTAAGTGTTGAAGCTTTGATAAGAAAAGAGTAAGTAGTTAGTTTTAAAAGTAAAGTGAAGAAGAAAAGTAAGAAAAGTAAGAAAAGAAGAGTAGATTCATTTTTTAAGTGTTGAAGCTTTGATAAGAAAAGAGTAAGTAGTTAGTTTTAAAAGTAAAGTGAAGAAGAAAAGTAAGAAAAGAAGAGTAATTTCATTTTTTAAGTGTTGAAGCTTTGATGAGAAAAGAGTAAATAGATAGTTTTAAAAGTAAAGTGAAGAAGAAAAGTAAGAAAAGAAGAGTAGATTCAGTTTTTAAGTGTTGAAGCTTTGATGAGAAAAGAGTAAATAGATAGTTTTAAAAAGTAAAGTGAAGAAGAAAAGTAAGAAAAGAAGAGTCGATTCAGTTTTAAGTGTTGAAGCTTTGATAAGAAAAGAGTAAGTAGTTAGTTTTAAAAGTAAAGTAAAGAAGAAAAGTAAGAAAAGAAGAGTAGATTCATTTTTTAAGTGTTGAAGCTTTGATAAGAAAAGAGTAAGTAGTTAGTTTTAAAAGTAAAGTGAAGAAGAAAAGTAAGAAAAGAAGAGTAGATTCAGTTTTTAAGTGTTGAAGCTTTGATAAGAAAAGAGTAAGTAGTTAGTTTTAAAAGTAAAGTGAAGAAGAAAAGTAAGAAAAGTAAGAAAAGAAGAGTAGATTCATTTTTTAAGTGTTGAATCTTTGATAAGAAAAGAGTAAGTAGTTAGTTTTAAAAGTAAAGTGAAGAAGAAAAGTAAGAAAAGTAAGAAAAGAAGAGTAATTTCATTTTTTAAGTGTTGAAGCTTTGATAAGAAAAGAGTAAGTAGTTAGTTTTAAAAGTAAAGTGAAGAGAAAAGTAAGAAAAGAAGAGTAGATTCATTTTTTAAGTGTTGAATCTTTGATAAGAAAAGAGTAAGTAGTTAGTTTTAAAAGTAAAGTGAAGAGAAAAGTAAGAAAAGAAGAGTAATTTCATTTTTTAAGTGTTGAAGCTTTGATAAGAAAAGAGTAAGTAGTTAGTTTTAAAAGTAAAGTGAAGAGAAAAGTAAGAAAAGAAGAGTAGATTCATTTTTTAAGTGTTGAAGCTTTGATAAGAAAAGAGTAAGTAGTTAGTTTTAAAAGTAAAGTAAAGAAGAAAAGTAAGAAAAGAAGAGTAGATTCAGTATTTAAGTGTTGAAGCTTTGATAAGAAAAGAGTAAGTAGTTAGTTTTAAAAGTAAAGTGAAGAAGAAAAGTAAGAAAAGAAGAGTAGATTCATTTTTTAAGTGTTGAAGCTTTGATAAGAAAAGAGTAAGTAGTTAGTTTTAAAAGTAAAGTGAAGAAGAAAAGTAAGAAAAGAAGAGTAATTTCATTTTTTAAGTGTTGAAGCTTTGATAAGAAAAGAGTAAGTAGTTAGTTTTAAAAGTAAAGTGAAGAAGAAAAGTAAGAAAAGAAGATTAGATTCAGTTTTTAAGTGTTGAAGCTTTGATAAGAAAAGAGTAAGTAGTTAGTTTTAAAAGTAAAGTGAAGAAGAAAAGTAAGAAAAGAAGAGTAGATTCATTTTTTAAGTGTTGAAGCTTTGATGAGAAAAGAGTAAATAGATAGTTTTAAAAGTAAAGTGAAGAAGAAAAGTAAGAAAAGAAGAGTAGATTCAGTTTTTAAGTGTTGAAGCTTTGATAAGAAAAGAGTAAGTAGTTAGTTTTAAAAGTAAAGTGAAGAAGAAAAGTGAAGAGAAAAGTAAGAAAAGAAGAGTAGATTCAGTTTTTAAGTGTTGAAGCTTTGATAAGAAAAGAGTAAGTAGTTAGTTTTAAAAGTAAAGTGAAGAAGAAAAGTAAGAAAAGAAGAGTAGATTCAGTTTTTAAGTGTTGAAGCTTTGATGAGAAAAGAGTAAGTAGTTAGTTTTAAAAAGTAAAGTGAAGAAGAAAAGTAAGAAAAGAAGAGTAGATTCAGTTTTTAAGTGTTGAAGCTTTGATAAGAAAAGAGTAAGTAGTTAGTTTTAAAAGTAAAGTGAAGAAGAAAAGTAAGAAAAGAAGAGTAGATTCAGTTTTTAAGTGTTGAAGCTTTGATAAGAAAAGAGTAAGTAGTTAGTTTTAAAAGTAAAGTGAAGAAGAAAAGTAAGAAAAGAAGAGTAGATTCAGTTTTTAAGTGTTGAAGCTTTGATAAGAAAAGAGTAAGTAGTTAGTTTTAAAAGTAAAGTGAAGAGAAAAGTAAGAAAAGAAGAGTAGATTCAGTTTTTAAGTGTTGAAGCTTTGATAAGAAAAGAGTAAGTAGTTAGTTTTAAAAGTAAAGTGAAGAGAAAAGTAAGAAAAGAAGAGTAATTTCATTTTTTAAGTGTTGAAGCTTTGATAAGAAAAGAGTAAGTAGTTAGTTTTAAAAGTAAAGTGAAGAAGAAAAGTAAGAAAAGAAGAGTAGATTCAGTTTTTAAGTGTTGAAGCTTTGATAAGAAAAGAGTAAGTAGTTAGTTTTAAAAGTAAAGTGAAGAAGAAAAGTAAGAAAAGAAGAGTAATTTCATTTTTTAAGTGTTGAAGCTTTGATAAGAAAAGAGTAAGTAGTTAGTTTTAAAAGTAAAGTGAAGAAGAAAAGTAAGAAAAGAAGAGTAATTTCATTTTTTAAGTGTTGAAGCTTTGATAAGAAAAGAGTAAATAGATAGTTTTAAAAGTAAAGTGAAGAAGAAAAGTAAGAAAAGAAGAGTAGATTCAGTATTTAAGTGTTGAAGCTTTGATAAGAAAAGAGTAAGTAGTTAGTTTTAAAAGTAAAGTGAAGAAGAAAAGTAAGAAAAGTAAGAAAAGAAGAGTAATTTCATTTTTTAAGTGTTGAAGCTTTGATAAGAAAAGAGTAAGTAGTTAGTTTTAAAAGTAAAGTGAAGAAGAAAAGTAAGAAAAGTAAGAAAAGAAGAGTAATTTCATTTTTTAAGTGTTGAAGCTTTGATAAGAAAAGAGTAAGTAGTTAGTTTTAAAAGTAAAGTGAAGAGAAAAGTAAGAAAAGAAGAGTAATTTCATTTTTTAAGTGTTGAAGCTTTGATAAGAAAAGAGTAAGTAGTTAGTTTTAAAAGTAAAGTGAAGAGAAAAGTAAGAAAAGAAGAGTAGATTCATTTTTTAAGTGTTGAAGCTTTGATAAGAAAAGAGTAAGTAGTTAGTTTTAAAAGTAAAGTGAAGAAGAAAAGTAAGAAAAGTAAGAAAAGAAGAGTAGATTCATTTTTTAAGTGTTGAATCTTTGATAAGAAAAGAGTAAGTAGTTAGTTTTAAAAGTAAAGTGAAGAAGAAAAGTAAGAAAAGTAAGAAAAGAAGAGTAATTTCATTTTTTAAGTGTTGAAGCTTTGATAAGAAAAGAGTAAGTAGTTAGTTTTAAAAGTAAAGTGAAGAGAAAAGTAAGAAAAGAAGAGTAATTTCATTTTTTAAGTGTTGAAGCTTTGATGAGAAAAGAGTAAGTAGTTAGTTTTAAAAGTAAAGTAAAGAAGAAAAGTAAGAAAAGAAGAGTAGATTCAGTATTTAAGTGTTGAAGCTTTGATAAGAAAAGAGTAAGTAGTTAGTTTTAAAAGTAAAGTAAAGAAGAAAAGTAAGAAAAGAAGAGTAGATTCAGTATTTAAGTGTTGAAGCTTTGATAAGAAAAGAGTAAGTAGTTAGTTTTAAAAGTAAAATAAAGAAGAAAAGTAAGAAAAGAAGAGTAGATTCAGTTTTTAAGTGTTGAAGCTTTGATAAGAAAAGAGTAAGTAGTTAGTTTTAAAAGTAAAGTGAAGAAGAAAAGTAAGAAAAGTAAGAAAAGAAGAGTAGATTCATTTTTTAAGTGTTGAAGCTTTGATAAGAAAAGAGTAAGTAGTTAGTTTTAAAAGTAAAGTGAAGAGAAAAGTAAGAAAAGAAGAGTAGATTCATTTTTTAAGTGTTGAAGCTTTGATAAGAAAAGAGTAAGTAGTTAGTTTTAAAAGTAAAGTGAAGAGAAAAGTAAGAAAAGAAGAGTAGATTCAGTTTTTAAGTGTTGAAGCTTTGATAAGAAAAGAGTAAATAGATAGTTTTAAAAGTAAAGTGAAGAAGAAAAGTAAGAAAAGAAGAGTAATTTCATTTTTTAAGTGTTGAAGCTTTGATAAGAAAAGAGTAAATAGATAGTTTTAAAAGTAAAGTGAAGAAGAAAAGTAAGAAAAGAAGAGTAGATTCAGTTTTTAAGTGTTGAAGCTTTGATAAGAAAAGAGTAAGTAGTTAGTTTTAAAAGTAAAGTGAAGAAGAAAAGTAAGAAAAGAAGAGTAGATTCAGTTTTTAAGTGTTGAAGCTTTGATAAGAAAAGAGTAAGTAGTTAGTTTTAAAAGTAAAGTGAAGAAGAAAAGTAAGAAAAGAAGAGTAGATTCATTTTTTAAGTGTTGAAGCTTTGATAAGAAAAGAGTAAGTAGTTAGTTTTAAAAGTAAAGTGAAGAAGAAAAGTAAGAAAAGAAGAGTCGATTCAGTTTTTAAGTGTTGAAGCTTTGATAAGAAAAGAGTAAGTAGTTAGTTTTAAAAGTAAAGAAAAGTAAGAAAAGTAAGAAAAGAAGAGTAATTTCATTTTTTAAGTGTTGAAGCTTTGATGAGAAAAGAGTAAATAGATAGTTTTAAAAGTAAAGTGAAGAAGAAAAGTAAGAAAAGAAGAGTAGATTCAGTTTTTAAGTGTTGAAGCTTTGATAAGAAAAGAGTAAGTAGTTAGTTTTAAAAGTAAAGTGAAGAAGAAAAGTAAGAAAAGAAGAGTCGATTCAGTTTTAAGTGTTGAAGCTTTGATAAGAAAAGAGTAAGTAGTTAGTTTTAAAAGTAAAGTAAAGAAGAAAAGTAAGAAAAGAAGAGTAGATTCATTTTTTAAGTGTTGAAGCTTTGATAAGAAAAGAGTAAGTAGTTAGTTTTAAAAGTAAAGTGAAGAAGAAAAGTAAGAAAAGAAGAGTAGATTCATTTTTTAAGTGTTGAAGCTTTGATAAGAAAAGAGTAAGTAGTTAGTTTTAAAAGTAAAGTGAAGAAGAAAAGTAAGAAAAGTAAGAAAAGAAGAGTAATTTCATTTTTTAAGTGTTGAAGCTTTGATAAGAAAAGAGTAAGTAGTTAGTTTTAAAAGTAAAGTGAAGAAGAAAAGTAAGAAAAGAAGAGTAATTTCATTTTTTAAGTGTTGAAGCTTTGATGAGAAAAGAGTAAATAGTTAGTTTTAAAAGTAAAGTGAAGAGGAAAAGTAAGAAAAGAAGAGTAATTTCAGTTTTAAGTGTTGAAGCTTTGATGAGAAAAGAGTAAATAGTTAGTTTTAAAAGTAAAGTGAAGAAGAAAAGTAAGAAAAGAAGAGTAGATTCAGTTTTTAAGTGTTGAAGCTTTGATAAGAAAAGAGTAAGTAGTTAGTTTTAAAAGTAAAGAAAAGTAAGAAAAGTAAGAAAAGAAGAGTAATTTCATTTTTTAAGTGTTGAAGCTTTGATGAGAAAAGAGTAAATAGATAGTTTTAAAAGTAAAGTGAAGAGGAAAAGTAAGAAAAGAAGAGTAATTTCATTTTTTAAGTGTTGAAGCTTTGATAAGAAAAGAGTAAGTAGTTAGTTTTAAAAGTAAAGTGAAGAAGAAAAGTAAGAAAAGAAGAGTAGATTCAGTTTTTAAGTGTTGAAGCTTTGATAAGAAAAGAGTAAATAGATAGTTTTAAAAGTAAAGTGAAGAAGAAAAGTAAGAAAAGTAAGAAAAGAAGAGTAGATTCATTTTTTAAGTGTTGAATCTTTGATAAGAAAAGAGTAAGTAGTTAGTTTTAAAAGTAAAGTGAAGAGAAAAGTAAGAAAAGAAGAGTAGATTCATTTTTTAAGTGTTGAAGCTTTGATAAGAAAAGAGTAAGTAGTTAGTTTTAAAAGTAAAGTGAAGAAGAAAAGTAAGAAAAGAAGAGTAGATTCATTTTTTAAGTGTTGAAGCTTTGATGAGAAAAGAGTAAATAGATAGTTTTAAAAGTAAAGTGAAGAAGAAAAGTAAGAAAAGTAAGAAAAGAAGAGTAGATTCAGTTTTTAAGTGTTGAAGCTTTGATAAGAAAAGAGTAAATAGTTAGTTTTAAAAGTAAAGTGAAGAAGAAAAGTAAGAAAAGAAGAGTAGATTCATTTTTTAAGTGTTGAAGCTTTGATAAGAAAAGAGTAAGTAGTTAGTTTTAAAAGTAAAGTGAAGAAGAAAAGTAAGAAAAGAAGAGTAGATTCAGTTTTTAAGTGTTGAAGCTTTGATAAGAAAAGAGTAAGTAGTTAGTTTTAAAAGTAAAGTGAAGAAGAAAAGTAAGAAAAGTAAGAAAAGAAGAGTAGATTCATTTTTTAAGCGTTGAATCTTTGATAAGAAAAGAGTAAGTAGTTAGTTTTAAAAGTAAAGTGAAGAGGAAAAGTAAGAAAAGAAGAGTAATTTCATTTTTTAAGTGTTGAAGCTTTGATAAGAAAAGAGTAAGTAGTTAGTTTTAAAAGTAAAGTGAAGAAGAAAAGTAAGAAAAGAAGAGTAGATTCATTTTTTAAGTGTTGAAGCTTTGATAAGAAAAGAGTAAGTAGTTAGTTTTAAAAGTAAAGTGAAGAGGAAAAGTAAGAAAAGAAGAGTAATTTCATTTTTTAAGTGTTGAAGCTTTGATAAGAAAAGAGTAAGTAGTTAGTTTTAAAAGTAAAGTGAAGAGGAAAAGTAAGAAAAGAAGAGTAGATTCAGTTTTTAAGTGTTGAAGCTTTGATAAGAAAAGAGTAAGTAGTTAGTTTTAAAAGTAAAGAAAAGTAAGAAAAGTAAGAAAAGAAGAGTAATTTCATTTTTTAAGTGTTGAAGCTTTGATGAGAAAAGAGTAAATAGATAGTTTTAAAAGTAAAGTGAAGAAGAAAAGTAAGAAAAGAAGAGTAGATTCAGTTTTTAAGTGTTGAAGCTTTGATAAGAAAAGAGTAAGTAGTTAGTTTTAAAAGTAAAGTGAAGAAGAAAAGTAAGAAAAGAAGAGTCGATTCAGTTTTAAGTGTTGAAGCTTTGATAAGAAAAGAGTAAGTAGTTAGTTTTAAAAGTAAAGTAAAGAAGAAAAGTAAGAAAAGAAGAGTAGATTCATTTTTTAAGTGTTGAAGCTTTGATAAGAAAAGAGTAAGTAGTTAGTTTTAAAAGTAAAGTGAAGAAGAAAAGTAAGAAAAGAAGAGTAGATTCAGTTTTTAAGTGTTGAAGCTTTGATAAGAAAAGAGTAAGTAGTTAGTTTTAAAAGTAAAGTGAAGAAGAAAAGTAAGAAAAGTAAGAAAAGAAGAGTAGATTCATTTTTTAAGTGTTGAATCTTTGATAAGAAAAGAGTAAGTAGTTAGTTTTAAAAGTAAAGTGAAGAAGAAAAGTAAGAAAAGTAAGAAAAGAAGAGTAATTTCATTTTTTAAGTGTTGAAGCTTTGATAAGAAAAGAGTAAGTAGTTAGTTTTAAAAGTAAAGTGAAGAGAAAAGTAAGAAAAGAAGAGTAGATTCATTTTTTAAGTGTTGAATCTTTGATAAGAAAAGAGTAAGTAGTTAGTTTTAAAAGTAAAGTGAAGAGAAAAGTAAGAAAAGAAGAGTAATTTCATTTTTTAAGTGTTGAAGCTTTGATAAGAAAAGAGTAAGTAGTTAGTTTTAAAAGTAAAGTGAAGAGAAAAGTAAGAAAAGAAGAGTAGATTCATTTTTTAAGTGTTGAAGCTTTGATAAGAAAAGAGTAAGTAGTTAGTTTTAAAAGTAAAGTGAAGAAGAAAAGTAAGAAAAGTAAGAAAAGAAGAGTAGATTCAGTATTTAAGTGTTGAAGCTTTGATAAGAAAAGAGTAAGTAGTTAGTTTTAAAAGTAAAGTGAAGAAGAAAAGTAAGAAAAGAAGAGTAGATTCAGTTTTTAAGTGTTGAAGCTTTGATAAGAAAAGAGTAAGTAGTTAGTTTTAAAAGTAAAGTGAAGAGAAAAGTAAGAAAAGAAGAGTAATTTCATTTTTTAAGTGTTGAAGCTTTGATAAGAAAAGAGTAAGTAGTTAGTTTTAAAAGTAAAGTGAAGAAGAAAAGTAAGAAAAGAAGATTAGATTCAGTTTTTAAGTGTTGAAGCTTTGATAAGAAAAGAGTAAGTAGTTAGTTTTAAAAGTAAAGTGAAGAAGAAAAGTAAGAAAAGAAGAGTAGATTCATTTTTTAAGTGTTGAAGCTTTGATGAGAAAAGAGTAAATAGATAGTTTTAAAAGTAAAGTGAAGAAGAAAAGTAAGAAAAGAAGAGTAGATTCAGTTTTTAAGTGTTGAAGCTTTGATAAGAAAAGAGTAAGTAGTTAGTTTTAAAAGTAAAGTGAAGAAGAAAAGTAAGAAAAGTAAGAAAAGAAGAGTAGATTCAGTTTTTAAGTGTTGAAGCTTTGATAAGAAAAGAGTAAGTAGTTAGTTTTAAAAGTAAAGTGAAGAAGAAAAGTAAGAAAAGAAGAGTAGATTCAGTTTTTAAGTGTTGAAGCTTTGATAAGAAAAGAGTAAGTAGTTAGTTTTAAAAGTAAAGTGAAGAAGAAAAGTAAGAAAAGAAGAGTAGATTCAGTTTTTAAGTGTTGAAGCTTTGATAAGAAAAGAGTAAGTAGTTAGTTTTAAAAGTAAAGTGAAGAAGAAAAGTAAGAAAAGAAGAGTAGATTCAGTTTTTAAGTGTTGAAGCTTTGATAAGAAAAGAGTAAGTAGTTAGTTTTAAAAGTAAAGTGAAGAAG
>CAMPDV010004162.1:0-35808 GCA_946699065.1 Loxodes magnus | reverse complement strand
AACTATTTTTAGATTTATTGAAATTAAATAAATCTTAAATCTAACTATTTTTAGATTTATTGAAATTAAATAAATTTTAAATCTAACTATTTTTAGATTTAAAGAAATTAAATAAATTTTAAATCTAACTATTTTTAGATTTATTGAAATTAAATAAATTTTAAATCTAACTATTTTTAGATTTATTGAAATTAAATAAATTTTAAATCTAACTATTTTAAGATTTATTGAAATTAAATAAATTTTAAATCTAACTATTTTTAGATTTAAAGAAATTAAATAAATTTTAAATCTAACTATTTTTAGATTTATTGAAATTAAATAAATTTTAAATCTAACTATTTTTAGTTTTATTGAAATTAAATAAATCTTAATTAAACTATTTTAAGATTTATTGAAATTAAATAAATTTTAAATCTAACTATTTTTAGATTTATTGAAATTAAATAAATTTTAAATCTAACTATTTTTAGATTTATTGAAATTAAATAAATTTTAAATCTAACTATTTTTAGATTTATTGAAATTAAATAAATTTTAAATCTAACTATTTTTAGATTTATTGAAATTAAATAAATTTTAAATCTAACTATTTTTAGTTTTATTGAAATTAAATAAATTTTAAATCTAACTATTTTTAGATTTATTGAAATTAAATAAATTTTAAATCTAACTATTTTTAGATTTATTGAAATTAAATAAATTTTAAATCTAACTATTTTTAGATTTATTGAAATTAAATAAATTTTAAATCTAACTATTTTTAGATTTATTGAAATTAAATAAATTTTAAATCTAACTATTTTTAGATTTAAAGAAATAAAATAAATCTTAAATCTAACTATTTTTAGATTTAAAGAAATTAAATAAATCTTAAATCTAACTATTTTTAGATTTATTGAAATTAAATAAATTTTAAATCAAACTATTTTTAGATTTATTGAAATTAAATAAATTTTAAAGCTAACTATTTTTAGATTTAAAGAAATTAAATAAATTTTAAATCTAACTATTTTTAGATTTATTGAAATTAAATAAATTTTAAATCTAACTATTTTTAGATTTATTGAAATTAAATAAATTTTAAATCTAACTATTTTTAGATTTAAAGAAATAAAATAAATCTTAAATCTAACTATTTTTAGATTTAGTGAAATTAAATAAATTTTAAATCTAACTATTTTTAGATTTAGTGAAATTAAATAAATTTTAAATCAAACTATTTTTAGATTTATTGAAATTAAATAAATTTTAAATCTAACTATTTTTAGATTTATTGAAATTAAATAAATTTTAAATCTAACTATTTTTAGATTTAAAGAAATAAAATAAATCTTAAATCTAACTATTTTTAGATTTAGTGAAATTAAATAAATTTTAAATCTAACTATTTTTAGATTTAGTGAAATTAAATAAATTTTAAATCTAACTATTTTTAGATTTATTGAAATTAAATAAATTTTAAATCTAACTATTTTTAGATTTAAAGAAATAAAATAAATCTTAAATCTAACTATTTTTAGATTTAGTGAAATTAAATAAATTTTAAATCTAACTATTTTTAGATTTAGTGAAATTAAATAAATTTTAAATCTAACTATTTTTAGATTTAAAGAAATTAAATAAATTTTAAATCTAACTATTTTTAGATTTATTGAAATTAAATAAATTTTAAATCTAACTATTTTTAGATTTATTGAAATTAAATAAATTTTAAATCAAACTATTTTTAGATTTATTGAAATAAAATAAATCTTAAATCTAACTATTTTTAGATTTAGTGAAATTAAATAAATTTTAAATCTAACTATTTTTAGATTTATTGAAATTAAATAAATTTTAAATCTAACTATTTTTAGATTTATAGAAATAAAATAAATCTTAAATCTAACTATTTTTAGATTTATTGAAATTAAATAAATCTTAAATCTAACTATTTTTAGATTTATTGAAATTAAATAAATTTTAAAGCTAACTATTTTTAGATTTATTGAAATTAAATAAATTTTAAATCTAACTATTTTTAGATTTAAAGAAATTAAATAAATCTTAAATCTAACTATTTTTAGATTTATTGAAATTAAATAAATTTTAAATCTAACTATTTTTAGTTTTAAAGAAATTAAATAAATCTTAAATCTAACTATTTTTAGATTTATTGAAATTAAATAAATTTTAAATCTAACTATTTTTAGATTTAGTGAAATTAAATAAATTTTAAATCTAACTATTTTTAGATTTATTGAAATTAAATAAATTTTAAATCTAACTATTTTTAGATTTAGTGAAATTAAATAAATTTTAAATCTAACTATTTTTAGTTTTATTGAAATTAAATAAATCTTAAATCTAACTATTTTTAGATTTATTGAAATTAAATAAATTTTAAATCTAACTATTTTTAGATTTATAGAAATAAAATAAATCTTAAATCTAACTATTTTTAGATTTATTGAAATTAAATAAATTTTAAATCTAACTATTTTAAGATTTATTGAAATTAAATAAATTTTAAATCTAACTATTTTTAGATTTAAAGAAATTAAATAAATTTTAAATCTAACTATTTTTAGATTTATTGAAATTAAATAAATCTTAAATCTAACTATTTTTAGATTTATTGAAATTAAATAAATTTTAATGCTAACTATTTTTAGATTTATTGAAATTAAATAAATTTTAAATCTAACTATTTTTAGATTTATTGAAATTAAATAAATTTTAAATCTAACTATTTTTAGATTTAAAGAAATTAAATAAATTTTAAATCTAACTATTTTTAGATTTAGTGAAATTAAATAAATCTTAAATCTAACTATTTTTAGATTTATTGAAATTAAATAAATTTTAATGCTAACTATTTTTAGATTTATTGAAATTAAATAAATTTTAAATCTAACTATTTTTAGTTTTATTGAAATTAAATAAATTTTAAAGCTAACTATTTTTAGATTTATTGAAATTAAATAAATCTTAAATCTAACTATTTTTAGATTTATTGAAATTAAATAAATTTTAAATCTAACTATTTTTAGATTTAGTGAAATTAAATAAATTTTAAATCTAACTATTTTTAGATTTATTGAAATTAAATAAATTTTAAATCTAACTATTTTTAGATTTATTGAAATTAAATAAATCTTAAATCTAACTATTTTTAGATTTAGTGAAATTAAATAAATTTTAAATCTAACTATTTTTAGATTTAAAGAAATTAAATAAATCTTAAATCTAACTATTTTTAGATTTAGTGAAATTAAATAAATTTTAAATCTAACTATTTTTAGATTTAGTGAAATTAAATAAATTTTAAATCTAACTATTTTTAGATTTATTGAAATTAAATAAATTTTAAAGCTAACTATTTTTAGATTTATTGAAATTAAATAAATTTTAAATCTAACTATTTTTAGTTTTATTGAAATTAAATAAATTTTAAAGCTAACTATTTTTAGATTTATTGAAATTAAATAAATTTTAAATCTAACTATTTTTAGTTTTATTGAAATTAAATAAATCTTAAATCTAACTATTTTTAGATTTATTGAAATTAAATAAATTTTAAATCTAACTATTTTTAGATTTAAAGAAATTAAATAAATTTTAAATCTAACTATTTTTAGATTTAGTGAAATTAAATAAATCTTAAATCTAACTATTTTTAGATTTAGTGAAATTAAATAAATTTTAAATCTAACTATTTTTAGATTTATTGAAATTAAATAAATTTTAAATCTAACTATTTTTAGATTTATTGAAATTAAATAAATCTTAAATCTAACTATTTTTAGATTTAGTGAAATTAAATAAATCTTAAATCTAACTATTTTTAGATTTATTGAAATTAAATAAATTTTAAATCAAACTATTTTTAGATTTATTGAAATTAAATAAATTTTAAAGCTAACTATTTTTAGATTTATTGAAATTAAATAAATTTTAAATCTAACTATTTTTAGATTTAGTGAAATTAAATAAATTTTAAATCTAACTATTTTTAGATTTAAAGAAATTAAATAAATTTTAAATCTAACTATTTTTAGTTTTATTGAAATTAAATAAATCTTAAATCTAACTATTTTTAGTTTTATTGAAATTAAATAAATTTTAAATCTAACTATTTTTAGATTTAGTGAAATTAAATAAATTTTAAATCTAACTATTTTTAGTTTTATTGAAATTAAATAAATTTTAAAGCTAACTATTTTTAGATTTAGTGAAATTAAATAAATTTTAAATCTAACTATTTTTAGATTTATTGAAATTAAATAAATTTTAAATCTAACTATTTTTAGATTTATTGAAATTAAATAAATTTTAAATCTAACTATTTTTAGATTTAGTGAAATTAAATAAATTTTAAATCTAACTATTTTTAGTTTTATTGAAATTAAATAAATTTTAAATCTAACTATTTTTAGATTTATTGAAATTAAATAAATCTTAAATCTAACTATTTTTAGATTTAGTGAAATTAAATAAATTTTAAATCTAACTATTTTTAGATTTAAAGAAATTAAATAAATCTTAAATCTAACTATTTTTAGATTTAGTGAAATTAAATAAATTTTAAATCTAACTATTTTTAGATTTAGTGAAATTAAATAAATTTTAAATCTAACTATTTTTAGATTTATTGAAATTAAATAAATTTTAAAGCTAACTATTTTTAGATTTATTGAAATTAAATAAATTTTAAATCTAACTATTTTTAGTTTTATTGAAATTAAATAAATTTTAAAGCTAACTATTTTTAGATTTATTGAAATTAAATAAATTTTAAATCTAACTATTTTTAGTTTTATTGAAATTAAATAAATCTTAAATCTAACTATTTTTAGATTTATTGAAATTAAATAAATTTTAAATCTAACTATTTTTAGATTTAAAGAAATTAAATAAATTTTAAATCTAACTATTTTTAGATTTAGTGAAATTAAATAAATCTTAAATCTAACTATTTTTAGATT
Organism: Loxodes magnus; assembly: GCA_946699065.1. Lineage (NCBI taxonomy): Eukaryota > Ciliophora > Karyorelictea > Loxodida > Loxodidae > Loxodes > Loxodes magnus. The sequence continues at coordinate 30,838 of CAMPDV010004162.1, read as the reverse complement.
TAGTGAAATTAAATAAATTTTAAATCTAACTATTTTTAGATTTATTGAAATTAAATAAATCTTAAATCTAACTATTTTTAGATTTATTGAAATTAAATAAATTTTAAATCTAACTATTTTTAGATTTATTGAAATTAAATAAATCTTAAATCTAACTATTTTTAGATTTATTGAAATTAAATAAATTTTAAATCTAACTATTTTTAGATTTATTGAAATTAAATAAATTTTAAATCTAACTATTTTTAGATTTATTGAAATTAAATAAATTTTAAATCTAACTATTTTTAGATTTATTGAAATTAAATAAATCTTAAATCTAACTATTTTTAGTTTTATTGAAATTAAATAAATTTTAAATCTAACTATTTTTAGTTTTATTGAAATTAAATAAATCTTAAATCTAACTATTTTTAGATTTATTGAAATTAAATAAATTTTAAATCTAACTATTTTTAGATTTAGTGAAATTAAATAAATTTTAAATCAAACTATTTTTAGTTTTATTGAAATTAAATAAATTTTAAATCTAACTATTTTTAGATTTATTGAAATTAAATAAATTTTAAATCTAACTATTTTTAGATTTATTGAAATTAAATAAATTTTAAATCTAACTATTTTTAGATTTATTGAAATTAAATAAATTTTAAATCTAACTATTTTTAGATTTATTGAAATTAAATAAATTTTAAATCTAACTATTTTTAGATTTATTGAAATTAAATAAATTTTAAAGCTAACTATTTTTAGATTTATTGAAATTAAATAAATTTTAAATCTAACTATTTTTAGATTTAGTGAAATTAAATAAATTTTAAATCTAACTATTTTTAGATTTAGTGAAATTAAATAAATCTTAAATCTAACTATTTTTAGATTTATTGAAATTAAATAAATTTTAATGCTAACTATTTTTAGATTTATTGAAATTAAATAAATTTTAAATCTAACTATTTTTAGATTTATTGAAATTAAATAAATCTTAAATCTAACTATTTTTAGATTTAAAGAAATTAAATAAATTTTAAATCTAACTATTTTTAGATTTATTGAAATTAAATAAATTTTAAATCTAACTATTTTTAGATTTAAAGAAATTAAATAAATTTTAAATCTAACTATTTTTAGATTTATTGAAATTAAATAAATCTTAAATCTAACTATTTTTAGATTTATTGAAATTAAATAAATTTTAATGCTAACTATTTTTAGATTTATTGAAATTAAATAAATCTTAAATCTAACTATTTTTAGATTTATTGAAATTAAATAAATTTTAAATCTAACTATTTTTAGATTTAAAGAAATAAAATAAATTTTAAATCTAACTATTTTTAGATTTATTGAAATTAAATAAATCTTAAATCTAACTATTTTTAGATTTATTGATATTAAATAAATTTTAAATCAAACTATTTTTAGATTTATTGAAATTAAATAAATTTTAAAGCTAACTATTTTTAGATTTATTGAAATTAAATAAATTTTAAATCTAACTATTTTTAGATTTATTGAAATTAAATAAATTTTAAATCTAACTATTTTTAGATTTAGTGAAATTAAATAAATTTTAAATCTAACTATTTTTAGATTTATTGAAATTAAATAAATTTTAAAGCTAACTATTTTTAGATTTAAAGAAATTAAATAAATTTTAAATCAAACTATTTTTAGATTTATTGAAATTAAATAAATTTTAAAGCTAACTATTTTTAGATTTAAAGAAATTAAATAAATCTTAAATCTAACTATTTTTAGATTTATTGAAATTAAATAAATTTTAAATCTAACTATTTTTAGATTTAGTGAAATTAAATAAATTTTAAATCTAACTATTTTTAGATTTATTGAAATTAAATAAATTTTAAATCTAACTATTTTAAGATTTATTGAAATTAAATAAATTTTAAATCTAACTATTTTTAGATTTAAAGAAATTAAATAAATTTTAAATCTAACTATTTTTAGATTTATTGAAATTAAATAAATTTTAAATCTAACTATTTTTAGTTTTATTGAAATTAAATAAATCTTAATTAAACTATTTTAAGATTTATTGAAATTAAATAAATTTTAAATCTAACTATTTTTAGATTTATTGAAATTAAATAAATTTTAAATCTAACTATTTTTAGATTTATTGAAATTAAATAAATTTTAAATCTAACTATTTTTAGATTTATTGAAATTAAATAAATCTTAAATCTAACTATTTTTAGATTTATTGAAATTAAATAAATTTTAAATCTAACTATTTTTAGATTTATTGAAATTAAATAAATTTTAAATCTAACTATTTTTAGATTTATTGAAATTAAATAAATTTTAAATCTAACTATTTTTAGATTTATTGAAATTAAATAAATTTTAAATCTAACTATTTTTAGATTTATTGAAATTAAATAAATTTTAAATCTAACTATTTTTAGATTTATTGAAATTAAATAAATTTTAAATCTAACTATTTTTAGATTTAAAGAAATAAAATAAATCTTAAATCTAACTATTTTTAGATTTATTGAAATTAAATAAATCTTAAATCTAACTATTTTTAGATTTATTGAAATTAAATAAATTTTAAAGCTAACTATTTTTAGATTTAAAGAAATTAAATAAATCTTAAATCTAACTATTTTTAGATTTAGTGAAATTAAATAAATTTTAAATCTAACTATTTTTAGATTTATTGAAATTAAATAAATTTTAAATCTAACTATTTTTAGATTTATTGAAATTAAATAAATTTTAAATCTAACTATTTTTAGATTTATTGAAATTAAATAAATTTTAAATCTAACTATTTTTAGATTTATTGAAATTAAATAAATTTTAAATCTAACTATTTTTAGATTTAGTGAAATTAAATAAATTTTAAATCTAACTATTTTTAGATTTATTGAAATTAAATAAATTTTAAATCTAACTATTTTTAGATTTATAGAAATAAAATAAATCTTAAATCTAACTATTTTTAGATTTATTGAAATTAAATAAATCTTAAATCTAACTATTTTTAGATTTATTGAAATTAAATAAATTTTAAAGCTAACTATTTTTAGATTTATTGAAATTAAATAAATTTTAAATCTAACTATTTTTAGATTTAAAGAAATTAAATAAATCTTAAATCTAACTATTTTTAGATTTAGTGAAATTAAATAAATTTTAAATCTAACTATTTTTAGTTTTAAAGAAATTAAATAAATCTTAAATCTAACTATTTTTAGATTTATTGAAATTAAATAAATTTTAAATCTAACTATTTTTAGATTTAGTGAAATTAAATAAATTTTAAATCTAACTATTTTTAGTTTTATTGAAATTAAATAAATCTTAAATCTAACTATTTTTAGATTTATTGAAATTAAATAAATTTTAAATCTAACTATTTTTAGATTTATTGAAATTAAATAAATTTTAAATCTAACTATTTTTAGATTTAGTGAAATTAAATAAATTTTAAATCTAACTATTTTTAGTTTTATTGAAATTAAATAAATTTTAAAGCTAACTATTTTTAGATTTATTGAAATAAAATAAATCTTAAATCTAACTATTTTTAGATTTATTGAAATTAAATAAATCTTAAATCTAACTATTTTTAGATTTATTGAAATTAAATAAATTTTAAAGCTAACTATTTTTAGATTTATTGAAATTAAATAAATTTTAAATCTAACTATTTTTAGATTTAAAGAAATTAAATAAATCTTAAATCTAACTATTTTTAGATTTAGTGAAATTAAATAAATTTTAAATCTAACTATTTTTAGTTTTAAAGAAATTAAATAAATCTTAAATCTAACTATTTTTAGATTTATTGAAATTAAATAAATTTTAAATCTAACTATTTTTAGATTTAGTGAAATTAAATAAATAAATCTTATTTTTAGTTTTATTGAAATTAAATAAATTTTAAAGCTAACTATATTTTAGATTTATTGAAATTAAATAAATTTTAAATCTAACTATTTTTAGTTTTATTGAAATTAAATAAATCTTAAATCTAACTATTTTTAGATTTATTGAAATTAAATAAATTTTAAATCTAACTATTTTTAGAAATTTTATTGAAATTAAATAAATTTTAAATTTTTAGATTTATTGAAATTAAATAAATCTTAAATCTAACTATTTTTAGATTTATTGAAATTAAATAAATTTTAAATCTAACTATTTTTAGATTTATTGAAATTAAATAAATTTTAAATCTAACTATTTTTAGATTTATTGAAATTAAATAAATTTTAAATCTAACTATTTTTAGATTTATTGAAATTAAATAAATTTTAAATCTAACTATTTTTAGATTTATTGAAATTAAATAAATTTTAAATCTAACTATTTTTAGATTTATTGAAATTAAATAAATCTTAAATCTAACTATTTTTAGATTTATTGAAATTAAATAAATTTTAAATCTAACTATTTTTAGATTTAAAGAAATTAAATAAATTTTAAATCTAACTATTTTTAGATTTATTGAAATTAAATAAATCTTAAATCTAACTATTTTTAGATTTATTGAAATTAAATAAATTTTAATGCTAACTATTTTTAGATTTATTGAAATTAAATAAATTTTAAATCTAACTATTTTTAGATTTATTGAAATTAAATAAATCTTAAATCTAACTATTTTTAGATTTAAATAAATCTTAAATCTAACTATTTTTAGATGAAATTAAATAAATTTTAAATCTAACTATTTTTAGATTTATTGAAATTAAATAAATCTTAAATCTAACTATTTTTAGATTTATTGAAATTAAATAAATTTTAAATCTAACTATTTTTAGATTTATTGAAATTAAATAAATTTTAAATCTAACTATTTTTAGATTTATTGAAATTAAATAAATTTTAAATCTAACTATTTTTAGATTTATTGAAATTAAATAAATCTTAAATCTAACTATTTTTAGATTTATTGAAATTAAATAAATTTTAAATCTAACTATTTTTAGATTTATTGAAATTAAATAAATTTTAAATCTAACTATTTTTAGATTTATTGAAATTAAATAAATTTTAAATCTAACTATTTTTAGATTTATTGAAATTAAATAAATCTTAAATCTAACTATTTTTAGATTTAGTGAAATTAAATAAATTTTAAATCTAACTATTTTTAGATTTATTGAAATTAAATAAATCTTAAATCTAACTATTTTTAGAAATTAAATAAATCTTAAATCTAACTATTTTTAGATTTATTTAAATTAAATAAATTTTAAATCTAACTATTTTTAGATTTAAAGAAATTAAATAAATCTTAAATCTAACTATTTTTAGATTTAGTGAAATTAAATAAATTTTAAATCTAACTATTTTTAGATTTAGTGAAATTAAATAAATTTTAAATCTAACTATTTTTAGATTTATTGAAATTAAATAAATTTTAAAGCTAACTATTTTTAGATTTATTGAAATCAAATAAATCTTAAATCTAACTATTTTTAGATTTATTGAAATTAAATAAATTTTAAATCTAACTATTTTTAGATTTATTGAAATTAAATAAATTTTAAATCTAACTATTTTTAGTTTTATTGAAATTAAATATATTTTAAATCTAACTATTTTTAGTTTTATTGAAATTAAATAAATTTTAAATCTAACTATTTTTAGATTTAAAGAAATTAAATAAATTTTAAATCTAACTATTTTTAGATTTAGTGAAATTAAATAAATCTTAAATCTAACTATTTTTAGATTTAGTGAAATTAAATAAATTTTAAATCTAACTATTTTTAGTTTTAAAGAAATTAAATAAATCTTAAATCTAACTATTTTTAGATTTATTGAAATTAAATAAATTTTAAATCTAACTATTTTTAGATTTAGTGAAATTAAATAAATTTTAAATCTAACTATTTTTAGTTTTATTGAAATTAAATAAATTTTAAAGCTAACTATTTTTAGATTTATTGAAATTAAATAAATTTTAAATCTAACTATTTTTAGTTTTATTGAAATTAAATAAATCTTAAATCTAACTATTTTTAGATTTATTGAAATTAAATAAATTTTAAATCTAACTATTTTTAGATTTAAAGAAATTAAATAAATTTTAAATCTAACTATTTTTAGATTTATTGAAATTAAATAAATCTTAAATCTAACTATTTTTAGATTTATTGAAATTAAATAAATCTTAAATCTAACTATTTTTAGATTTATTGAAATTAAATAAATTTTAAATCTAACTATTTTTAGTTTTATTGAAATTAAATAAATTTTAAAGCTAACTATTTTTAGATTTATTGAAATTAAATAAATCTTAAATCTAACTATTTTTAGATTTATTGAAATTAAATAAATCTTAAATCTAACTATTTTTAGATTTATTGAAATTAAATAAATCTTAAATCTAACTATTTTTAGATTTATTGAAATTAAATAAATCTTAAATCTAACTATTTTTAGATTTATTGAAATTAAATAAATTTTAAATCTAACTATTTTTAGATTTAAAGAAATTAAATAAATTTTAAATCTAACTATTTTTAGTTTTATTGAAATTAAATAAATCTTAAATCTAACTATTTTTAGATTTATTGAAATTAAATAAATTTTAAATCTAACTATTTTTAGTTTTATTGAAATTAAATAAATTTTAAAGCTAACTATTTTTAGATTTATTGAAATTAAATAAATCTTAAATCTAACTATTTTTAGATTTATTGAAATTAAATAAATTTTAAATCTAACTATTTTTAGATTTATTGAAATTAAATAAATTTTAAATCTAACTATTTTTAGATTTATTGAAATTAAATAAATCTTAAATCTAACTATTTTTAGATTTAGTGAAATTAAATAAATTTTAAATCTAACTATTTTTAGATTTAAAGAAATTAAATAAATTTTAAATCTAACTATTTTTAGATTTATTGAAATTAAATAAATTTTAAATCTAACTATTTTTAGATTTAAAGAAATTAAATAAATCTTAAATCTAACTATTTTTAGATTTAGTGAAATTAAATAAATTTTAAATCTAACTATTTTTAGATTTAGTGAAATTAAATAAATTTTAAATCTAACTATTTTTAGTTTTATTGAAATTAAATAAATTTTAAAGCTAACTATTTTTAGATTTATTGAAATTAAATAAATCTTAAATCTAACTATTTTTAGATTTATTGAAATTAAATAAATTTTAAATCTAACTATTTTTAGATTTATTGAAATTAAATAAATTTTAAATCTAACTATTTTTAGATTTATTGAAATTAAATAAATTTTAAATCTAACTATTTTTAGATTTATTGAAATTAAATAAATCTTAAATCTAACTATTTTTAGATTTAGTGAAATTAAATAAATTTTAAATCTAACTATTTTTAGATTTAAAGAAATTAAATAAATTTTAAATCTAACTATTTTTAGTTTTATTGAAATTAAATAAATCTTAATTAAACTATTTTAAGATTTATTGAAATTAAATAAATTTTAAATCTAACTATTTTTAGATTTAGTGAAATTAAATAAATTTTAAATCTAACTATTTTTAGATTTAGTGAAATTAAATAAATTTTAAATCTAACTATTTTTAGATTTATTGAAATTAAATAAATTTTAAAGCTAACTATTTTTAGATTTATTGAAATTAAATAAATCTTAAATCTAACTATTTTTAGATTTATTGAAATTAAATAAATTTTAAATCTAACTATTTTTAGATTTATTGAAATTAAATAAATTTTAAATCTAACTATTTTTAGTTTTATTGAAATTAAATATATTTTAAATCTAACTATTTTTAGTTTTATTGAAATTAAATAAATTTTAAATCTAACTATTTTTAGATTTAAAGAAATTAAATAAATTTTAAATCTAACTATTTTTAGATTTAGTGAAATTAAATAAATCTTAAATCTAACTATTTTTAGATTTAGTGAAATTAAATAAATTTTAAATCTAACTATTTTTAGATTTATTGAAATTAAATAAATTTTAAATCTAACTATTTTTAGATTTATTGAAATTAAATAAATTTTAAATCTAACTATTTTTAGATTTAGTGAAATTAAATAAATCTTAAATCTAACTATTTTTAGATTTAGTGAAATTAAATAAATTTTAAATCTAACTATTTTTAGATTTAGTGAAATTAAATAAATCTTAAATCTAACTATTTTTAGATTTAGTGAAATTAAATAAATTTTAAATCTAACTATTTTTAGATTTAAAGAAATTAAATAAATCTTAAATCTAACTATTTTTAGTTTTATTGAAATTAAATAAATCTTAAATCTAACTATTTTTAGATTTATTGAAATTAAATAAATTTTAAATCTAACTATTTTTAGATTTAGTGAAATTAAATAAATTTTAAATCTAACTATTTTTAGATTTATTGAAATTAAATAAATTTTAAATCTAACTATTTTTAGATTTATTGAAATTAAATAAATTTTAAATCTAACTATTTTTAGATTTATTGAAATTAAATAAATTTTAAATCTAACTATTTTTAGATTTATTGAAATTAAATAAATCTTAAATCTAACTATTTTTAGATTTAGTGAAATTAAATAAATCTTAAATCTAACTATTTTTAGATTTATTGAAATTAAATAAATTTTAAATCAAACTATTTTTAGATTTATTGAAATTAAATAAATTTTAAAGCTAACTATTTTTAGATTTATTGAAATTAAATAAATTTTAAATCTAACTATTTTTAGATTTAGTGAAATTAAATAAATTTTAAATCTAACTATTTTTAGATTTAAAGAAATTAAATAAATTTTAAATCTAACTATTTTTAGTTTTATTGAAATTAAATAAATCTTAAATCTAACTATTTTTAGTTTTATTGAAATTAAATAAATTTTAAATCTAACTATTTTTAGATTTATTGAAATTAAATAAATTTTAAATCTAACTATTTTTAGATTTAGTGAAATTAAATAAATTTTAAATCTAACTATTTTTAGTTTTATTGAAATTAAATAAATTTTAAATCTAACTATTTTTAGATTTATTGAAATTAAATAAATTTTAAATCTAACTATTTTTAGTTTTATTGAAATTAAATAAATCTTAATTAAACTATTTTAAGATTTATTGAAATTAAATAAATTTTAAATCTAACTATTTTTAGATTTATTGAAATTAAATAAATTTTAAATCTAACTATTTTTAGATTTATTGAAATTAAATAAATTTTAAATCTAACTATTTTTAGATTTATTGAAATTAAATAAATTTTAAATCTAACTATTTTTAGTTTTATTGAAATTAAATAAATTTTAAATCTAACTATTTTTAGATTTATTGAAATTAAATAAATTTTAAATCTAACTATTTTTAGATTTATTGAAATTAAATAAATTTTAAATCTAACTATTTTTAGATTTATTGAAATTAAATAAATTTTAAATCTAACTATTTTTAGATTTATTGAAATTAAATAAATTTTAAATCTAACTATTTTTAGATTTAGTGAAATTAAATAAATCTTAAATCTAACTATTTTTAGATTTAGTGAAATTAAATAAATTTTAAATCTAACTATTTTTAGATTTATTGAAATTAAATAAATCTTAAATCTAACTATTTTTAGATTTAGTGAAATTAAATAAATTTTAAATCTAACTATTTTTAGATTTAAAGAAATTAAATAAATCTTAAATCTAACTATTTTTAGTTTTATTGAAATTAAATAAATCTTAAATCTAACTATTTTTAGATTTATTGAAATTAAATAAATTTTAAATCTAACTATTTTTAGATTTAGTGAAATTAAATAAATTTTAAATCTAACTATTTTTAGATTTATTGAAATTAAATAAATTTTAAATCTAACTATTTTTAGATTTATTGAAATTAAATAAATTTTAAATCTAACTATTTTTAGATTTATTGAAATTAAATAAATTTTAAATCTAACTATTTTTAGATTTATTGAAATTAAATAAATTTTAAATCTAACTATTTTTAGATTTATTGAAATTAAATAAATTTTAAATCTAACTATTTTTAGATTTATTGAAATTAAATAAATTTTAAATCTAACTATTTTTAGATTTATTGAAATTAAATAAATTTTAAATCTAACTATTTTTAGATTTATTGAAATTAAATAAATTTTAAATCTAACTATTTTTAGATTTATTGAAATTAAATAAATTTTAAATCTAACTATTTTTAGATTTATTGAAATTAAATAAATTTTAAATCTAACTATTTTTAGATTTATTGAAATTAAATAAATTTTAAATCTAACTATTTTTAGATTTATTGAAATTAAATAAATTTTAAATCTAACTATTTTTAGTTTTATTGAAATTAAATAAATTTTAAATCTAACTATTTTTAGTTTTATTGAAATTAAATAAATCTTAAATCTAACTATTTTTAGATTTATTGAAATTAAATAAATTTTAAATCTAACTATTTTTAGATTTATTGAAATTAAATAAATTTTAAATAAAACTATTTTTAGTTTTATTGAAATTAAATAAATTTTAAATCTAACTATTTTTAGATTTATTGAAATTAAATAAATTTTAAATCTAACTATTTTTAGATTTATTGAAATTAAATAAATTTTAAATCTAACTATTTTTAGATTTATTGAAATTAAATAAATTTTAAATCTAACTATTTTTAGATTTATTGAAATTAAATAAATTTTAAATCTAACTATTTTTAGTTTTATTGAAATTAAATAAATTTTAAATCTAACTATTTTTAGTTTTATTGAAATTAAATAAATCTTAAATCTAACTATTTTTAGATTTATTGAAATTAAATAAATTTTAAATCTAACTATTTTTAGATTTAAAGAAATTAAATAAATTTTAAATCTAACTATTTTTAGATTTAGTGAAATTAAATAAATCTTAAATCTAACTATTTTTAGATTTAGTGAAATTAAATAAATTTTAAATCTAACTATTTTTAGATTTATTGAAATTAAATAAATTTTAAATCTAACTATTTTTAGATTTATTGAAATTAAATAAATCTTAAATCTAACTATTTTTAGATTTAGTGAAATTAAATAAATCTTAAATCTAACTATTTTTAGATTTATTGAAATTAAATAAATTTTAAATCAAACTATTTTTAGATTTATTGAAATTAAATAAATTTTAAAGCTAACTATTTTTAGATTTATTGAAATTAAATAAATTTTAAATCTAAGATTTATTGAAATTAAATAAATTTTAAATCTATTTTTAGATTTATTGAAATTAAATAAATTTTAAATCAAACTATTTTTAGATTTATTGAAATTAAATAAATTTTAAAGCTAACTATTTTTAGATTTATTGAAATTAAATAAATTTTAAATCTAACTATTTTTAGATTTAGTGAAATTAAATAAATTTTAAATCTAACTATTTTTAGATTTAAAGAAATTAAATAAATTTTAAATCTAACTATTTTTAGTTTTATTGAAATTAAATAAATCTTAAATCTAACTATTTTTAGTTTTATTGAAATTAAATAAATTTTAAATCTAACTATTTTTAGATTTAGTGAAATTAAATAAATTTTAAATCTAACTATTTTTAGTTTTATTGAAATTAAATAAATTTTAAAGCTAACTATTTTTAGATTTATTGAAATTAAATAAATTTTAAATCTAACTATTTTTAGATTTATTGAAATTAAATAAATTTTAAATCTAACTATTTTTAGATTTATTGAAATTAAATAAATTTTAAATCTAACTATTTTTAGATTTAGTGAAATTAAATAAATCTTAAATCTAACTATTTTTAGATTTAGTGAAATTAAATAAATTTTAAATCTAACTATTTTTAGATTTAGTGAAATTAAATAAATTTTAAATCTAACTATTTTTAGATTTAGTGAAATTAAATAAATTTTAAATCTAACTATTTTTAGATTTAGTGAAATTAAATAAATTTTAAATCTAACTATTTTTAGATTTATTGAAATTAAATAAATTTTAAATCTAACTATTTTTAGTTTTATTGAAATTAAATAAATTTTAAATCTAACTATTTTTAGATTTATTGAAATTAAATAAATTTTAAATCTAACTATTTTTAGATTTATTGAAATTAAATAAATCTTAAATCTAACTATTTTTAGATTTAGTGAAATTAAATAAATCTTAAATCTAACTATTTTTAGATTTATTGAAATTAAATAAATTTTAAATCAAACTATTTTTAGATTTATTGAAATTAAATAAATTTTAAAGCTAACTATTTTTAGATTTATTGAAATTAAATAAATTTTAAATCTAACTATTTTTAGATTTATTGAAATTAAATAAATTTTAAATCTAACTATTTTTAGATTTAGTGAAATTAAATAAATCTTAAATCTAACTATTTTTAGATTTAGTGAAATTAAATAAATTTTAAATCTAACTATTTTTAGATTTAGTGAAATTAAATAAATCTTAAATCTAACTATTTTTAGATTTAGTGAAATTAAATAAATCTTAAATCTAACTATTTTTAGATTTAAAGAAATTAAATAAATCTTAAATCTAACTATTTTTAGTTTTATTGAAATTAAATAAATCTTAAATCTAACTATTTTTAGATTTATTGAAATTAAATAAATTTTAAATCTAACTATTTTTAGATTTATTGAAATTAAATAAATTTTAAATCTAACTATTTTTAGATTTATTGAAATTAAATAAATTTTAAATCTAACTATTTTTAGATTTATTAAAATTAAATAAATTTTAAATCTAACTTTTTTTTATGTTTAAATAAAATAAATTAAAATATTTTAATATTTTATGAATTCATATTTTTTTTAATTTCATTTTTGCATTTTATCAAATAAGGTCTCAAAACACATTTTTAATTTTAATTTTTACAGATTCGTTTACTTTTTTTTAAATTTATATTTTTCTTTTTTATTTATTTTTTATTTATTATATTTTCGCTTTTTATTGTATTATTTTCAAATGTTTTCTATTTTAGTTTTTTCTTTTATTTTTTAAAAATATTTCAATTTAACTTTTTGATAAAGCATTTACTCATGATAAAAGTTTAAGTATTCTTATATATTTTTTGACTCTAAAGGCTTTCATTTAAAAACTTTTTTTTTAATTTGTCTTTGATAGTATTCCTATCCTAAATAAGTCTCAAATTCATTTTTACATAGATTTCAAAAGCATTTAACTAGATTGTATGACTGCTTTCATTAAAAAGTTAAAAGTTTGTCTTATTTTTTAGTTATTCAAGTTATTTAATATTATGATGTAATGAAAGTATTATAAAAATTAATTTAATACAAATAAAGTTCTAAAACTTGAATATTCTTGCCTATTTGCTAATTTATGTTTCATATTATACTTAAGAAAGGAAAAATACAACTTAAAATCTTAAATAATAATTCTTGATTGTAATTGACTATACTAATGTTCTGCATTAAAACAAAAGAGCTTTTCAAATATAACTTAATTAAGGATACTTACTTCAATATTAAAGCTAGAAATATTTAATTTCTTTAGATTTTTATATAAAATATACTTACAATCTTTAATTAAACTTTAGCAGAAACTATTATTTTATATAATTAAAATAATTAAGTAATTTATTATTTTTTAATTCAGAAAATGCTTAAGCATCATAATACAAGGTTTAAAGTTAACTTTATTAAGTAGTTTAAATTTGTTAATTATTCTGTTAACTTAATCATAATTATATCTAAAAAGCAATAGTAGAATTTTAACTCTAAAGAAAATAATAGAGCTATATTAATCTATTTAGTAAGCTAAATTTAAAATAGTAAGAGATAATTTAAAAAATAACAACTAAAAGTTATTTTGCAAATTTTCTTATTTTTTATCTAAGTAAAAATAAATAAATTAGTTAGTTATCCTAAAATAATTTTTACTAGATGCCTCTTATGACATATATCTTAGCTTTACAATTATTTCAATTTTAAGTATTTAATAAATAAAAATAGAATGCTTGGCAAACCATAATTGAAAATAGTCTAATAAAAGTATTTTAATTTATTAAAATTATACATTTTAGATATTAAAGAATAATTTTAGTAAATAAAAAACTAAATTTTAGAGGTAAAATTTAAAATTGCTTCTATAAATCTAAATTTAAAAAAATTAAGTTAAATATGCTTTAATTTAAAATTTATAAGTTTTAGAATGAATCTAGTTATTTAAGTAGCATTACAATAAGAAACTGCAATCAGTTCACGTTTTTATATTTCTCTTACGTAAATTTTATAATTTACTTTAATTATTCAATAAATTCCTTAATTATTTATTTAATGAAAAAAATTTAATATAATTTGAATACTTAGTTTAAAAATTAATAAAAGAAACCTTATTTTTCGAAATTTTTTTAAACTCTAAATTATTTTTTAAAACTTTTATCAAATTTCGTAATAAATTTAAAATACATTTGCATTTATATATTTTAACAAATTTAATTATTAAAAATTAAAAAATTGTTAATAATGCATAACTATAATGTATTTTAAATAGATAGAATAGTTATTTAAAATAATATTCTCTTAAACAGAAATAGTTAGAATGCTATATAGATAATAATGATATTTTTAATTATCTAGCAATTTTAGAAATAATAGCATTATTTAATTATTAAACTTATTTTCTTCATTTATTTAATACTACTAATATAACTAATATCTATTCTTTCTATAGAGTTTCTTTAGAAGATCCATAATCTAAGTATTTAAGTTAAGTTAATTTAATCATAAAGTTTCATTTTATGTTCTTAATAAATAATAGAGGTTTTGCTTATATGATGATACTATTTTATGCAATTTATTACTTATGCTTGGTAGACTATTTAATTATTATAGCGGGTGGATTTAAACCCACACCCCGAAAGACTAGTGCCTTAAGCTAGCGCCTTAGACCACTCGGCCACACTATATGCTATTAATAGGATATTAGTTTCTTTAAATATTCTAACTTAGAAACTAATAAATTATACACAATGCTTTTTATAAATAGTTATTATTATAATAAGCATTCATTCTTTATCTTAAAAACTTAAACCTTTATGCTTATCAAGTTAGTAAATAAATAGTTTAATTAAATAAAACTTTTAATTGATATTACTTATATCTAAAAGCTATTTTACTCTAAAAAGTTTGAACATTCTTATATGTTTATTCTTCTTTAAAATTAAATGAATAACCTTAATTAGCTTTTTAAATGCTAATATAATAATATTGCTAATTTAATAATTATTAAGTTTCTTATTCTATTAGAGTATATATCATTAAGCTACTAAACATTTCTGAAATAGATATTTTAATAGTTAAATTATTATATAGAAGCTACTTCAACTGCTTACTTTTAACGATTTTTAAGAACTAAATTTCAAATTTATTTAATCTTATTAAAGTATTCTATTAATTAATTAAAAATCACTTTAAATAAGAAAGAAAGCCTGTTTCTCTGATTTAAGTAGATACTTCCCTAAAATGAAGTTCTAAATATAAATGTATTAATTAATATAATTAAATTTGTTTGATGTTTAAGTTATATATCTAGAAATCTAAAGTTTAAGCTTATTAAATTAATTACTAGCTTATTAATAATTATTTAGAGTTTAGTTTATTTTAATATCGCACTATTTCTTAAAATTATAAAATAAATAGACTCTTAAATTATTAATTTCCTTTTAATTTCCTTTTACTTTTAGTTTTTTATAGTAGAATAAATATAATAAAAGCTTATAAAGAATTAAAATATTAGATATAATATAATATTAATCTATTAATTATTGAGTTAGGAGATTTATAGCTTTATTATTATATTTATTTAAAATAAACAATTATGAAATTATTACATCTACTAATAAACATCTAACTAACTTTTAAAACTACATTTAACTATTATTTCAGCTAAAACTTTAATAGACTTATAGAAAGCAAGATTATTTAACTTTTTACTAGGACTAATTATTTTAAAACCTTATAACTATATTATATTCTAATTGTAATAAATAGTTAATATGATATTTAATAACTTTAAATCTAACTAAATGTTAGTTTAATAAAGGATAAATAATTTAGATTATATAATCTTAGTTGTATTGTAAATAAAAAATAATAATTATATATTTCTATTCGCTAACTTTATGAGATAAATATCTCTTTCATTTACAAATTATTAGACAATGCTTGCTAGTTATATTTAAGATTTTATTAATTTAAATTTTATCTATAATTAAAGATTTTTCTTAGTTTTACCTAATTTTAGTTTCAAAGTCTATCAAAGTTATCAATGTACCTTATAATGATAATTCTATTGATTAAGGTTTAGAAATAAATTTATTTAATTAAGCATATCATTTATAAATTCTATTTTTTGTAAAAGAGATATAGATAGATTAAGCAATTTTATAGCTTCTTTTTATTAAGAAAAAGTGATTTTTATTCTTAAAGTAAAAATGCTATTATGAAAGATATAATTTCAATGTATCTGAAACATTTCATTAATTTTATTTAAAATTTTAACTTTAATCTTTTCAATGAAAACTCAGATACCTTACATTAATTTTAAAATACAGGAAATACTTTTATTTAATTATCTTTATAAATTATTCATAAGATATCTATTATAAGATTCATTAATATTTATTTCAACTAATTTGATCATGTCTTATCTTTTATTTAAGTTAAATCTAAATTATAAAATTTAAATTAAATTAATTTTTTAAATATGATTGAATTAAATATTCTGGCTATTGGTATATCATTACTAATATTTTAAATAATTAAAATATTAGTAAAAATTAAGTTTAATTATATATATGTTTCATGTAAATAAATTTGTAATAAATTTCTTTAATCTATTAGTTAATATTACCTAATAATTTATCATCTAAAATCTTTATAATCTTATTTATTTGTGCCATCTATTAAATGCTTATTTCTTCTTCTAATATATTATGATTTCATTAAAATTAAAGTTAAAATAAATATATTGCGAACATAACTATGAAATTATTAATAAATCTTGTTGTTGTCATTTTTTAAATAAATGATTTAACTTTTAGATATAATTTAAAGAAAACTAGGCGCTATATACCTCTTTCTTAAAATTAAAGTGAATAAAGTGATGAGAATAAAAAATTATAAGATTAAATAGTAATTTAAAAATGTATATTTATACTAAGAATTTGGGGATGAAATGACTCTATTCACTTATAAAATACCTCTAAAAATTAGTTAACTTTATATACATCTTTTATTTACCAAATATTTGGAAAGATTGTTGTCTTATCTACATAGTTTTGAATTTGAATAAAATAAAAAAAAAGAACTAATATCTAATTTATTTAAATCTAGATTAGATTCTGCTTTAGGTATTAAATATTTGCAAATAGATTATTAATATCTTCTAATTAAAAATGCTTCAAAGTTATTTGCAAAGAAATGATGAATCAAAATATTAATTAAAGAGATGTTTAAAGTTTAAAATGATATATGCTTAGAATTAAATATAATTTAGTAAAATACCTAATGAAGTAGACACTAATATATAATGATTCATAACTCTAGCTTTAGTTGATTGATTATTTTATATTTTATAAAATATAATAATTTCTTAATATTCTTAGCTAATTTATAATAAATCTTAAAGCTTGTATAATTCCTATTGCTATAATTTATTAATTTAAATCCTTTAAGTTATTATTTTGCTTTATAAATTCTAATATAATGCATAGTTAAATATGTTTTTTGTCTATTTAAGGCTAAAAGATAAAATATAAGAGTCATTAGATTCTAGAATTAAGTTTAGCTATTTTCTAATTTTTATCTAAATAGGATGATCCAAATTGTATTATAACTTGATATTTTTAATTTCCCTCTTTTAAACTTAAAATTCTTAAATAAATGTAAAGAGTAGATTTTCTTAATGAGATACATGCTTAAAAGAATTGAATTACATTCTAAATAAAAATGAAGCAATTAAGTAAATAAATTCTAAATAGGTAGTAGTTTCTAAAGGTTAGATAATATTAGATAACTCTATGAATTATAGGTAACTATAAGTAGTATTGTATATAATAACTAATAATATCTAAATAGTTTAGATATCTGCTTTATATAATGATAGAATTAGCTTTAGAAGTAGATTAGAGTAATTAATAGTAAATTAGATAAATGTATATAATATAACTCTAAGAATTTAATATAAATACAAGTATATTCAATAAACCATTTCATTATTCTCTTTATTAGAATCTTTAAAACTTAACTTATAACTATTTACTATCTTATAAGCACAAGCTCTTAGATTCTAATATCAATGTAAGTAGTAAATTAGCTAGACACTATTAAATTAGTAGTTATAATATTAAATTAATATTAAGCTTTATTTTATTATCTATTTCTAAAGCTAGTTATATTATTAATATTATACTATTTATTACTTAAATCTAATTATATTCAGCAATAAATTAAATACTACTATCTTTCTTAGGAATTAAAGATAGTAACTAAAGAAGCTTAGTTAATTATACCAAATTACCATACTAGCAATATTAAAACCTATCTAACTTACCTTTGCATAATTTCCTTAATTAAAATATAAAGATATTATACTAAGAATAATTAAGGCTAATACTTTTATACTATTAGTTTAATCATAAGAGATCTAGCTTATTAAAATGAAGGCTACTAGCATAATTATTATTAAGTTAAGGTTATTTTTACTTTAATATATAAATTAAATATATCAATTGAATAATTATTTTACAAATAAACCATAGAGTACAAATACTTAAGATATATAAACATTTAGCGAATCTTTAAATTTAAATTTATTCCTTAAGCAATATTTAATTATTAACTTGGGCTTTTTATTTAAATTTGTACTTAAAAGATAGGATTTAATTAAAGCAAATTAAGTTCATTGCCAAACTTCTACCTAAAAGAAAATTGAACATCTTAAAGTATCTTTAACTGAAGCCTATGTAATTATCGTCATATTTCTGTCTAAATGAATATAATGTCTGAAAAATCCTTCCGTACTTACTTTTATCAAGCCTGCTTCTGGGTAACCTATGAACTTATTATTTGAAGAATTTTTATCGAAAGATTTATACCAACTCTAACAGTAAACTGAAACTTGATCTGCACAGAAACTTATTTCTTAAACTAAGTACTAATTCGCTTTTCCTGTAGAAAGTTAAGCTCTTAAAAATGTAGCTTTTCGATAAATCTGTTATCAGTTCTTAATCCAGCTAGAACTGAAACTTTAGGACCTCATCCTGAACCCTAAATATCAAAAATAGATCCTGAAAAAGCACCAGTCATAACTGATTTTTTGGTGATATATCTGCATCATATGAGCCTCCATCAATCGAAAACGCTGCATATGGTCTATCATTGTTGTCTAAAGTCAATGTAAAACCTCTACAATCATCTGGGCTTGAATCTAAGAAAGTTTTGTAAAGTTCATTTTCTTAACTAACTACTTTCCTAATTCAGCAATCTTAATTATTAGAACTAATTTATGAATACCCTACTTCATAAACATTTCCATTTGTATCTCTCATAGATTTGGTGCTAAATCTTTCTTGAGTATAGCTTTACTTTTCCATAAAGAACTTATCTATTCTGTGACTTTGAGAAAAGCCTATAATAGCCAATATCAGTAAGAAGGAAATTTTCATTTATACATGTTAAGTACCAAAGTGAATTTATATGGTTTGGAGTAATTTTAAATAACTACTTAAGCTATTAAAAGAGTTACTTTAAATAATAAAAGAATAATTGAAATTATTTGAAAATTAACTCTATTATTAAATTAAAATATTAAATTGCTTGATAGATAATTAAATTGTAATATTAAGAATCTTTTTTTTACTTTAATATTGAAACGTTAATTTAGTAGCGAAGCATATATCTATCAGTGCATAATAAAGAAATAAAATAAAATAAATATTACTAAGTATTTTCGTAATATCGAAAAGAAACTTTAAAGTAATAAATTAAGTTAATAAAATAAAAATTTTGCTTTATTTATTATTTGTTGCCAAATAGCTCTAATAAATTTTAGAGTATAAATATGACCTAATTTTCTATTTTTATCTTGCTTATAAACATTTTCTTTATATTTTCAATATTTAATCCTCTTTTCTTACTTTCTTTACTTTCCATTCTTCAAAAAGATCTTGAAATTTCAATTTTAGTTGTTAAATTATTATTCATTTTCACTATTTATAACATCATTCTCACATGAATATAAACATTTAAAATAATTTAATAAAAGTTTTATCTAAATAGTATTAATAAATTTAGATAAATAAATTTCCCATTTATAACTAAAAATTATTAGTATGTTCTTAAAATTTAAAAGTAAAATAAATCATTAATCCAAACACAAGCCTTCCATAATAAATAATTATCACATTTAAAAGTAGCTTAAATATAAAAAAATAAATAAAAAATAAATATAATTTTATGAATTTAATAAATATTAAGATACTATAAGTAAGCTTAATATTTATTTATCAATCTGATTATTTATAATTTCTATAATTTTAATTATCTTTATTTATTTAAGTCTATGTAGATTTAATTATTTTCTTATGAAAGCTAGTCTTAAAGCAGATTGCAAATATCGTCTGCTTTATATTACATTATAATCCTCATACACTTTGTTTCGTAGCTTAAATAAAGTATATAAACAAAATATATTGATTGATAATGTTAGTTGTAAATAAAACATGCAAGTTAAATTAGATAATTAGGAAAACCAAATAAAATGAATCTCATTTTTATATTTTCTTCCAATATATCTTAAAATAGTCTTAATAATAAATTATTCTAAATTTATATGCTAAATTTTAGGATTTTATTAATTAAAACAAAAAAAAATATAAAATGAGAAATTTATATTAATAGATTCAAATAGTATTCTGATATAGAATGAATGTAGAAATTTATAATTTCGATTTAATTGAAAAAAATATAAATTTATTATAAAATAACTATGCTTAGTTTTTTTTTTTAAAGAAATTAAGCAATACAATTAAGAAAATTTCATAAAGATAAAATATATTTCATATTTAGTAGAATTTTATAAACTATCATGAAGGTATTTAGAATGCTTATAAAGCTAATAAATATTATTATATTTTTATTTTTTTAATTAATTATTATATGTTTTTTATTAGTCTTATATGTTTTTCTTATTTTGTTTAAAATTTTTATTTTCATTCAGTTAAATTAAATTTTCTTTTTTTGTTTAATTTTTTAATCTTTTTTAATCTTATTAAATTATTTTTCTTTTTTTAATATATCTTTATTTTATTATAGTTTAATAATTTTTTATTTTTTTCTATTTTTTTAAGTAAATTTTTATTTATTATTTTCATTTTTATATTTATTAACATAATGTTTTATCTTTTATTTTATTTTTTCTTTTAATATTAATTTATTTTTTTTATTTTTTTTTCAAATATGTCATTTTGAGTTTACTTCTTAGGATATTTTAATTTCATTAATATAATGAATATTTTTTTCAAATTGTATCTTAGTTTATTTCTTTAATTTTTTTAAATAAATTATATTTTATAGATTTTAATAATATTTGAAGTTTCAAACAAATAAATTTAACTATCTAATTTTAGATAATTTATTTCATTAGTGTTTATTATTGAATAATTTCCAGGTATTAAATAATATTTTTTTATATAATAGAAAAAATTTTTTGTAATTTAGGTTTAAATATACAATTTTTTGCAGATGAATAAAGATTTTTTATTCTAAATTTTATGATAATTTACGTTATATATTAATAAAAAAAATTTACTTCTTATGGTTAAATTTGAAATAAATTTTTTTTTTTTTTAATATTTTTATTTTATATTACATAAATATCTTATATATTTTCATTCTTTTAAAATGATAAAAAATTTATTTGTACTTATTTAATATAAGAATTGTTTTTATATATATTAAAAAAAAATTTTAATGTAATT
Organism: Loxodes magnus; assembly: GCA_946699065.1. Taxonomy (NCBI): domain Eukaryota; phylum Ciliophora; class Karyorelictea; order Loxodida; family Loxodidae; genus Loxodes; species Loxodes magnus. Next base: position 8,876 of record CAMPDV010004162.1, on the reverse strand, counting down.
TAATGTATATTTTTGTTATTATAGTTTTATTAATTTTAATTTTTATCATTAATATTTTTAGTTTTTAATAATTTTTTATATTAAAATAATTTTTTTTAATTTGTATTTATCTCAAGATATAATTGAATTTTTAATTAAAATTTATTAATTATTTTAAAATATTTTATTTTCTAAAAAAAAAAAATTTTAAATTTTTTGTTTCTTAAAATTTTATAAAAGAAGTAGATCTAGATATTTAATTTTATTATTTGTGTAAAATTTTAGTTTTCACATTAATATTTTTTTTTAATTTTTATCTAATAATAATTATTTTTTTTTTTGAATTGTTCTCTTTTCTATTTACATTTTTTAATCAAAATTAAATATTAATTTTGATTAATTCTTATTTTTAATTAATATTTATTTTTTATCAATTTTATTTTCATTGTAATATATGGTATTTATTGAGAAACTTTTTTTTAAATAAATTATAAGTAATGGATTTAACTATCTGTTCATTTTGTAAAAAAAATTTCGACTAAGATCAAAGATAACCCAAAGAATTAATGTGTGGATGTGTTCGTTGCACTAAATGTCTTTAAAAACTAGTTTAAGAAACTGATAAAATTAAATGTCAGATTCACAACAAAAAAGTTAGTATAAAGGAGCATGATCTGAAGGATTTCGACATAAAAAAATATTTTCTGTCTTAGCTAAATAAGTTTGAGCATGAAGAAAATCTGAATTAGTTGTTTTAAGACTTATCGAGTTAGGCCAAATAACAAAAGTAAAAGATGTTAAGTATTATTTAAACAAGCATTAATTTCTAAAAACTTTTCAGTATGATAGTAAAATAAGTTTCATAGATATTGCACCAGAAAGATCTTAATATCTTTTAGATGAGCATAGCTCAAATTGAGTAAGTCTAAAGTTAGATAAATACGATTTGAAAAAAATTTTAATAAATAAAGGCAAGGAAAGGAACAACTATTCAAGAGTGCAGCAATAGCTTAAAAATTTTGAATAACTTAGTAGATGATTATGAAGTTTTATAAAGCGAGATCAAGAAAGTTCAAGATTTAAATTGCTAAGACACTAATTAGAATTTTAAGAATATATAAGAAATTTCTTTCTAAGTCTTGCAGGAAGTAATAAATATGAATTAAGAATAAAAGTAAAATCTGTAAGACTTTTCTGGTTTTATACGCAAATATATTGAGTAATAAAATTCTGCCAATCAAAAGTAAATAAAAAAATAGCCTTAAGAAGTAGTTAAAGATTAAGTATAAAGACAAGATGTTTAAAAGAAGATAAAATAACCAAAAATACAACAAGAAATATAGTCAGTTAAATTAGTAAAGTAGCCTCTTGAAGAATTAAAAATAGAAAGCATTCAGCATCTTCAAAATATCCTTAGCGAGTTTCAAAGCAGGCAGCTAGATGTAAATACAATCTTGAATAATCCTTTAAATGTAGTTAGCATTTGTCAAAAATAAATGATTCTTTATGATTTAATTTAACTAAGATCTGAAAAAAGCCATCAAAATCTTTTATAGATTTTGAATCTAGCTAAGAATCAACCAAAAATGTAAGTAGCAGCAGCAAATGCCTTGACAATGCTAAATTACTTAAACCTCTAATTCAGTCAACTTAACTTCCAAAACATCGACTTATCTAATTCTGATTTATCGGACACAACCTTCACAAACTGTAACTTCTCCAACTCTAACTTAACTTCCTCCAACCTAAGAAACTCCAAGTTCATCAACTGTGATTTCTCCAACGCCAATCTAACCTCAATCTCATCCGAACTCCCTCACATTTTCACTGGACACACTTCTGACGTAAATGCTGTAGCCATCTCACCTAACTCTAACTTAATAGTATCTGCTTCCCTTGACAAAACTCTTCGACTATACAATATAGCTACAGGTACCTGTAAGACCATGAGTGGTCACACATGGTATGTATCTGCTGTGGCTATATCCAGTGATTCAGAGTTCATCGTATCGGGAAGTGGAGATTATACGGTGAGACTATGGGACTTCAAGACAGGTACCTGTAAGACCATGAGTGGTCACACTAGTTATGTATATGCTGTGGCTATATCCAGTGATTCATAGTTCATCGTATCGGGAAGTGCAGATTATACGGTGAGACTATGGGACGTCAAGACAGGTACCTGTAAGACCATGAGTGGTCACACTAGTTATGTATATGCTGTGGCTATATCCAGTGATTCATAGTTCATCGTATCGGGAAGTTATGATTAGACGGTGAAACTATGGGACGTCAAGACAGGTACCTGTAAGACCATGAGTGGTCACACAGATTCTGTATTCTCTGTGGCTATATCCAGTGATTCCACTTTAATCATATCTGGATCTGGTGACAAAACTATTCGTTTATGGAACTCTTAAACATAATAATGTACAAAGGTCTTTTCGGGACACACCTCTTTGGTCTTTTCGGTAATATTCTCGAATAACAACAAGTATATCTTATCTGGATCTTCTGACAAGACAATAAGAATATGAAATATCAATAATGGATAGTGTATCTGTGTACTATTGGGTCATACGGACACTGTTGGTAGTTTATCATTATCGATGGACAACAATTGGTTGGTATCGAGTAATACGCAAGAATGAAATTCTTAAACAAAAGACTACAATTTCCGAAGATGGAACGTAGGAAGACTATTGAATGGAGAATAATCAAATAACTAATAATAGGTAAGTTCAAATTTAACACTTCACATTTATATAGACTGACTGGAATAAAGTATATGCTGACTATGGATTGCGATTTTAGAATTGCATAATGGCTAATACTATAATGAGTATGGAGGACAAGTAGAGATACATCAAGTGATCTCTTCAACTGTTAAACTATTTAATATTTACATTTAAGAATTTAAAATTTTCTAAGTCTTTATCTAATTAATTATGTGCACCTTCTTATTATTTTTATTTTAAGTAAAGAAAAAAATTTTTTTTTAACTTTGAATTTTTTCTAAGTCTTTCTTCTGAATTTAATTATTTTTTTAATAAATGTTAAACTTATTTAAAGCAAAGTGTCAGATCAACTATCGAAATTTTTAAAGTAAGTATTACAAAAAAAAATAAAAGCAGAGTTATAAAATTTTTTAATTTCAAGTGCTAGAAAAATTTTTTGATGTATGAATTAGAGCTAAAAAGTTATAAATTTTCCGGTGTTAGAAAAATTTCTAAAGCACGTACTAGAATTAAAAAGTTTTATTTTTTTTATATTAGGAAATTTTTTAAAGTATGTACTAGCCAAAAATTTTTTAAATTTCAAGTGTTAGGAATTTTTTGAAGTACATACTAGAGTAAAAAAAATTCTAAAATTTTTCTAGTGTCAAAAAAATTTTCGAAGTAAGTACTAGAGCAAAAATTTTTTTAATTTTTTAGTATAGTATTAGTTTTTTTAAAGTTATGTGCTCGTGCATTTTTGTATAAAATTTAGTTACGTTCGTTATAATATCGTTATTATTATTTTTAAGTTAGCATTATGTGTTTTTCCGATAGGAAAAATGTAGAATACTGCATTTGAATGTGCAGCAGATTAAATTTGCATGAGTTAGAAGCCCTGAAAATGGCAAAAAGTGTCAAAGCCTTTTTTTGCTCAGCGTTTTACACTATAGGGCTGAGTTGGGACGGAACAAGCTGGGGGATTTCGGGATTGGTAAAAGGTCAGAAAGGAATAAATTTTTTTGAGAAAATTTTTAAAGTATAAAAGGTTTTTGAAATAAATGGGAAAAAAAATTAAGATAATTTTTTTTTATTTTGGTTTTGAAAATTTTTGATTTAGGTTTTGAAAATTTCGATATTGATTTTGAAAACGATTGATATACCTTTGATAATGGTTTTGAAAATTTTAGTTTTAGTTTTGAAAATTTTTTAATTGGGATTTGAAAGTTTTGATATTGTATTTGAAAACTTTTGATTTTGGTTTTGCTTACTTTCGCTTTTTTAATTTGAAAATTTTCGATTTTGGTTGTGATAAAAATTTTAAGAATTGGGTTTCGGTATTTTTTTAATTTTTAGAGCTAAACGAAAGACTAATAAGAGTATTTAAAGCATTAAATCGTGAAAAATTTAATTTTGTTTTTTTGCTCAGCTTTTTACACTGCAAGACTTTTTTCGGACGGAACAAACTGGCTGAAATCGGGATGGATAAAGGTCAGAATGGTATAAATTTGAAAAAAGTTTCAAAATATAAAAGGGGTTTGAAAAAAAATGGGAATAAAAAAATTGAAGATAAAATTTTCGATTTTGGTTTTGAAATTTTTGATTTTTGGTTTTGCTAATTTTTTTTGAATTGGGTCGTGATAAATTTTTTTATTTTGGGTAATGAAATTTTTTTTGATTTTTAGAGATAATAAAAGAGAAAAAAGATAATTTTTGCTTTAAATTGTAAAAAATATAAATTTGTTTTTTTCCTAAGCTTTTCATAGTAGAAGACTTTTTTTGGAAGGAATAAACTTAAAAATACTTTTAAAAAAAAGCTTTAAAAACGCATTTTTATTCGATTAATGTATGAAAAGATATCTAAAAAAAAATAAAATGCTTTCAAAATGATAAAGTGAAAATGAACATTTTAACGTAAGTATTTAGCAATACATGAAAAGTTTTGAAAGAAAAAAAAAAGAAAAGACTTTGGTTATAAAACAGATGAAAAAAAAGAAAACTAAAAATAATGTAATTTAAATAAAAAAATGAATTTCTTTTAATAATAAAAATTGGTAAATTAAAGCTTTAGAAAAAAAAGTAAAAAAATTTAAAAAAGTAAAAAAAAAATAGTAAAATTAAATAAAAAAAAATTTTACGAATGTTAAACAAAGAAAATATATCTAAATAAAAAATGATTAATGTGAATTTCTGCATTTAAAAATATCAAAATATGATAAGCAAAGAAAAAACGTTGGTTGAAATAAAAAGAAAAAAAATTAAATGTATAGAAATTAATATGTTTTTGTAAAAAAAAAATAAAAATAACATAATTAAATTTGCCATAGAAAACAAGATAAAAAAAAAAAACTTTATCAAAATAAATATAAAAATAAAAAAAAATAAGACAATAGAATTATGAAAAAAAATCTGTAAATTGATGAAAAAAAACAAAAGAATATGAAAAAAAATTATGAATAATTTAAAATAAATTAAAACTAAAAAAGATAAAAATTAAATATTTTATGAGAGTTTTGAGAATAAAAAAGACAGGGATAAAAATAAAAGCGGTTTAACTTATATGAAATAAGATTTGTAAGAAAAGTGAAGAAGAAAAGTAAGAAAAAGAGTCTGAAGATCAGTTTAACTAAATTATATTTGAAGTTTAAAATTGATAAGATTTGTAAGAAAAGTGAAGAAGAAAAGTAAGAAAAAGAGTCTGAAGATCAGTTTAACTAAATTATATTTGAAGTTTAAAATTGATAAGATTTGTAAGAAAAGTGAAGAAGAAAAGTAAGAAAAAGAGTCTGAAGATCAGTTTAACTAAATTATATTTGAAGTTTAAAATTGATAAGATTTGTAAGAAAAGTGAAGAAGAAAAGTAAGAAAAAGAGTCTGAAGATCAGTTTAACTAAATTATATTTGAAGTTTAAAATTGATAAGATTTGTAAGAAAAGTGAAGAAGAAAAGTAAGAAAAAGAGTCTGAAGATCAGTTTAACTAAATTATATTTGAAGTTTAAAATTGATAAGATTTGTAAGAAAAGTGAAGAAGAAAAGTAAGAAAAAGAGTCTGAAGATCAGTTTAACTAAATTATATTTGAAGTTTAAAATTGATAAGATTTGTAAGAAAAGTGAAGAAGAAAAGTAAGAAAAAGAGTCTGAAGATCAGTTTAACTAAATTATATTTGAAGTTTAAAATTGATAAGATTTGTAAGAAAAGTGAAGAAGAAAAGTAAGAAAAAGAGTCTGAAGATCAGTTTAACTAAATTATATTTGAAGTTTAAAATTGATAAGATTTGTAAGAAAAGTGAAGAAGAAAAGTAAGAAAAAGAGTCTGAAGATCAGTTTAACTAAATTATATTTGAAGTTTAAAATTGATAAGATTTGTAAGAAAAGTGAAGAAGAAAAGTAAGAAAAAGAGTCTGAAGATCAGTTTAACTAAATTATATTTGAAGTTTAAAATTGATAAGATTTGTAAGAAAAGTGAAGAAGAAAAGTAAGAAAAAGAGTCTGAAGATCAGTTTAACTAAATTATATTTGAAGTTTAAAATTGATAAGATTTGTAAGAAAAGTGAAGAAGAAAAGTAAGAAAAAGAGTCTGAACATCAGTTTAACTAAATTATATTTGAAGTTTAAAATTGATAAGATTCGTAAGAAAAGTGAAGAAGAAAAGTAAGAAAAAGAGTCTGAAGATCAGTTTAACTAAATTATATTTGAAGTTTAAAATTGATAAGATTTGTAAGAAAAGTGAAGAAGAAAAGTAAGAAAAAGAGTCTGAAGATCAGTTTAACTAAATTATATTTGAAGTTTAAAATTGATAAGATTTGTAAGAAAAGTGAAGAAGAAAAGTAAGAAAAAGAGTCTGAAGATCAGTTTAACTAAATTATATTTGAAGTTTAAAATTGATAAGATTTGTAAGAAAAGTGAAGAAGAAAAGTAAGAAAAAGAGTCTGAAGATCAGTTTAACTAAATTATATTTGAAGTTTAAAATTGATAAGATTTGTAAGAAAAGTGAAGAAGAAAAGTAAGAAAAAGAGTCTGAAGATCAGTTTAACTAAATTATATTTGAAGTTTAAAATTGATAAGATTTGTAAGAAAAGTGAAGAAGAAAAGTAAGAAAAAGAGTCTGAAGATCAGTTTAACTAAATTATATTTGAAGTTTAAAATTGATAAGATTTGTAAGAAAAGTGAAGAAGAAAAGTAAGAAAAAGAGTCTGAAGATCAGTTTAACTAAATTATATTTGAAGTTTAAAATTGATAAGATTTGTAAGAAAAGTGAAGAAGAAAAGTAAGAAAAAGAGTCTGAAGATCAGTTTAACTAAATTATATTTGAAGTTTAAAATTGATAAGATTTGTAAGAAAAGTGAAGAAGAAAAGTAAGAAAAAGAGTCTGAAGATCAGTTTAACTAAATTATATTTGAAGTTTAAAATTGATAAGATTTGTAAGAAAAGTGAAGAAGAAAAGTAAGAAAAAGAGTCTGAAGATCAGTTTAACTAAATTATATTTGAAGTTTAAAATTGATAAGATTTGTAAGAAAAGTGAAGAAGAAAAGTAAGAAAAAGAGTCTGAAGATCAGTTTAACTAAATTATATTTGAAGTTTAAAGATGATAAGATTTGTAAGAAAAGTGAAGAAGAAAAGTAAGAAAAAGAGTCTGAAGATCAGTTTAACTAAATTATATTTGAAGTTTAAAATTGATAAGATTTGTAAGAAAAGTGAAGAAGAAAAGTAAGAAAAAGAGTCTGAAGATCAGTTTAACTAAATTATATTTGAAGTTTAAAATTGATAAGATTTGTAAGAAAAGTGAAGAAGAAAAGTAAGAAAAAGAGTCTGAAGATCAGTTTAACTAAATTATATTTGAAGTTTAAAGATGATAAGATTTGTAAGAAAAGTGAAGAAGAAAAGTAAGAAAAAGAGTCTGAAGATCAGTTTAACTAAATTATATTTGAAGTTTAAAATTGATAAGATTTGTAAGAAAAGTGAAGAAGAAAAGTAAGAAAAAGAGTCTGAAGATCAGTTTAACTAAATTATATTTGAAGTTTAAAATTGATAAGATTTGTAAGAAAAGTGAAGAAGAAAAGTAAGAAAAAGAGTCTGAAGATCAGTTTAACTAAATTATATTTGAAGTTTAAAATTGATAAGATTTGTAAGAAAAGTGAAGAAGAAGAGTAAGAAAAAGAGTCTGAAGATCAGTTTAACTAAATTATATTTGAAGTTTAAAATTGATAAGATTTGTAAGAAAAGTGAAGAAGAAGAGTAAGAAAAAGAGTCTGAAGATCAGTTTAACTAAATTATATTTAAAGTTTAAAATTGATAAGATTTGTAAGAAAAGTGAAGAAGAAAAGTAAGAAAAAGAGTCTGAAGATCAGTTTAACTAAATTATATTTGAAGTTTAAAATTGATAAGATTTGTAAGAAAAGTGAAGAAGAAAAGTAAGAAAAAGAGTCTGAAGATCAGTTTAACTAAATTATATTTGAAGTTTAAAATTGATAAGATTTGTAAGAAAAGTGAAGAAGAAAAGTAAGAAAAAGAGTCTGAAGATCAGTTTAACTAAATTATATTTGAAGTTTAAAATTGATAAGATTTGTAAGAAAAGTGAAGAAGAAAAGTAAGAAAAAGAGTCTGAAGATCAGTTTGACTAAATTATATTTGAAGTTTAAAATTGATAAGATTTGTAAGAAAAGTGAAGAAGAAGAGTAAGAAAAAGAGTCTGAAGATCAGTTTAACTAAATTATATTTAAAGTTTAAAATTGATAAGATTTGTAAGAAAAGTGAAGAAGAAAAGTAAGAAAAAGAGTCTGAAGATCAGTTTAACTAAATTATATTTGAAGTTTAAAGATGATAAGATTTGTAAGAAAAGTGAAGAAGAAAAGTAAGAAAAAGAGTCTGAAGATCAGTTTAACTAAATTATATTTGAAGTTTATAGATGATAAGATTTGTAAGAAAAGTGAAGAAGAAAAGTAAGAAAAAGAGCCTGAAGATCAGTTTAACTAAATTATATTTAAAGTTTAAAATTGATAAGATTTGTAAGAAAAGTGAAGAAGAAAAGTAAGAAAAAGAGTCTGAAGATCAGTTTAACTAAATTATATTTGAAGTTTAAAATTGATAAGATTTGTAAGAAAAGTGAAGAAGAAAAGTAAGAAAAAGAGTCTGAAGATCAGTTTAACTAAATTATATTTGAAGTTTAAAATTGATAAGATTTG